>JBCAUA010064296.1:0-25158 GCA_038406235.1 Peronia verruculata
GGCTAAGCCTCAATTTGCTCTTCGAAAGTTGAAGAGTGTGGCCCTGCCAAATAGGCCTACAACTACAACCATGCCTACGCCTAGATCTATCTATCACGAATGTCGGTATTATGAAGCGAAATGGTGATTAAAAAAATAGAGAGAGATCTATAAATTTTCTTAAGATTTATGTTATTATTATTTTCTCCTATTTTGGTCAAATTCGCGTAAAAGTTGCAAAAATTGATAAAAGTTGCAAAAAGTTGCAAATATTTGGAAAAATCGCGCAGTGCACGAATTCATGCGAAAGTTGCAAAAACGAATTTCTGCGGGGCCAGAATAAGTAAAGGAAGAAACATGAGAGAGTTTTCGTGAAGGAGATGATCAGTGACAAAAATGAGACAGGGATGAAGAGGGGAAAAAAAATATATATTCAAAGACATGCAGACCATCATTCCAGACTGGAGTCTTGTTGTGTAGCTCGAGCAAATTCTCCATATTTTTCCTCTTCCACCTCTCAATCAGTCCATCATGAGCCTGAAACAGACAGCAGCGCTAAATGATATATTTTCTGATGTAAGACAGATGCTACATGAGACTCATCAGACAACTGAAACAAGGAGGAAGATGAACATTTCTTGACAGTGTGGAAAGAATGAATCTACAGACTAGGATGGAAATGAACGAGCACTCATAAAAAATGGGAGAGAATGAATTAAAGGGAAGTGGATGGACAAAATGAAGAAAAAAATAGATAAAATGGAATGAGCACAGACAGACACACAAAGACATAGGTCAGTGTAAATGACTTAAAAAAAAAAAAAAGAAACAGAAAGCAACTCTGAGATTATGGAAGAAAAAAATATGAGGTGTTTCCGGGCAAAACGAGACAAATGCCATTTCTGAACATTTTGAGTTACACCCCTCAGTACTAGGAATGGTGATAGTGCTATATGGTAAGGACTTTCCTCTATACCAAACATGACTTATCCTTCCCGAAAGTCTTCAGAAAATTACAGTTCTTAAAGATAAATTCCTAATTAGTGGAGAACAAATTGTCATTTTTCTCTATATGGAGATTTTGGATACGTCTCATTTTGCCCCGAAACCCTCATACACAGACAGAAAGAAAGTGGAGGACAAAAATGGTCAGTCATCAACATCATCATGTTGTGATATTTTTCTCGTGCTCAGTCAAAATGAGACATCAGTCGCTGGGCTAGAGCCGAGAAATTGGGCATAGAATGTGATGAGGGGGTGTCAGACTTCCAATTTTTTTTTTTGCAGAAATCGAAAGTGCATTCATCTCTGAACGTGATAGCATTGGTCTTACCCTCAATTTATAAATATTTCCTCATTAAAATCGGGTTTTAAGAGGAGGAAAGTATGTAAATTTATGTGTTAGATCGTTGATTTAAATTCAATTTTCTCGGAACTTCGTGTCATTGCTGGGAGATCCCGGCTTGACTCTTTAAACTGCAACATCTCTGGCTAGAATAAAGCTAGCTCAAAACTTTCTTCACCACTTGAAAGGTTATGAAATAAGCTTTCCCACGATACCAAAAACCCCATATATGGTGAAAAATTTTGACTGGCTGTGAGACATTTCTCTCGTCAACTTGAAATGACTCGCCCTCTTTCTCCAATCCCAGGACTCTATCCATGTCAGTCATGAGGATATTCAAAGGTAAGAGTCAACCTTTATTTCTGAAACTTCGTGGCAATGATAGGGCAGGATGTAAAATGGAAGAGGAAGAAAAGAGTGGGTGGATCACTCACTCCATGAGGCTTAATGTTGACTCGTTGGTGCTCACTGGTCATTCCTGGAATGATGATAGTCATTTTCCTGGGTCCTTTGAAACCTAAGACATTTGTTTCCTAGGGAAATAAAACAGATCAAAATGGATAGGTCACTTATTAATATAACAATAATGACAAAATTATTAATTTACAATAATTTTAATTATTAATAACAAAAACAACCACAAAAAACTCACAAACAAACAAGACAAATACGTCTTGCACCCAGAGCAAATGAGTCGAAGTTGCACTGGGTGATTTTGAGCTAAGGTGGTTTCTAACTATTTTCCGAGTCGGGTAACAAATCTATTTTTGTTTTTTAAGTTTTCACAAAACGAAAAGTTACCCTTTTTTAACCTAAATCAAAAATAGAAAATTTTTAGTATAAAGTGTGTTTTTTTAGTGGGAATACATTAAAAAAAAAAAAAAAAAGACGGATCTTGAGATAGTTTGGCGTGACTTCCCACTCATTTGTCCTGGGTGCAGGACATATATTTGCTTCTTCAATCTAGGACAAATAATTGTTTAAACTCTCCAGCTTAAACCAAAATTAAATTCTATTATACTGAGCTCCTATACTTATGTTAATACATAAAATTCTGTTATGTTTGATTTGGACTGATTAAATGTCTACAGGCATGTTTATATTGGCCTGATTTGCTTGTTTCTAATTATTTTTAGTGTTCAGTTTGTGCATGATGGCGTCTCAGGGTATTAGTGTACACCATTGCAGATTTTGGTGTTACATAAATCACTACTTACATTATGAAAACACTAAAAAGGTGAAGGTCACACAAGTTGTTTCCAATAACCTATGACACTCTCAGGATTCTTTCTGCTATATGATATCAAACAGCATCTCATCTTTGGACACTGCGCATGTGATTCTTGTTTCATACTTCTCTTGATAACAGTCATCTACTCCATACAAATCCAATTATTAATTAGTTATCCAGTTGATCTGTTGTTAACTTGTTGTTAACTATTGTCTGACCAGCTTGACTGATGTCGAACTGATCAATATTAACTGTCACACTAACATATGTCTTGCGCCCAGGGCAAATGAGTCGCAAGTCGAACCAGGTGAGTTCAAGTCACAGCCGTTTTTTTACCGTTTTTCACTATTTTCCGACTATGATATCAAAATATTTCTTTTTTTTTTTTTTTCAGATTAAAAAAAAGGTTAAATTGACGATTTGTGAAAAAAAAATTTAGCATCATAGTTAGAAAGTACTTAAAAACGACCAAAAACAGCCGTATATCTTCGTTGTCCGCGGCAACTTCCAACTTACTTGCCCTGGTCGCAAGACATATTATCTGACCAGTCAATGTGAACTCTGATACCAAAATATTATCTAATAATTTCATGTTAACTGCCACGCTAAAATATTATTTGATCAATCAATATTAACTGTTGGACTGAAATGCTACCTGGTCAATCAATAGTAACTGTCACACCAGCTGTTATCTGACAGATCAATAGTAATTATCAGGTTCTAGTGATCAACATAACTACATCATTAATCACGCCAAATTTGTAATCCTTCTCTAAACAACAATGATACAGTCAGTCTCGCTTCTTCAGTTCACTGCTCACCCCAACCCGCACCCACCCGCACTCAGTTTCTCCTACTGTGTACCAGCTAATCAACACCTTCCTTTATGTTCTTACAGGCATTTACAGGCATCACGTATTAAATAGTGTCACATGAAGAAACAGATCATATGCCTGCCTGACTCTGGTACATATCACTACCTCATATGCCAATTATCAACTTGCAGTGTCAATCAATAGATTCTACAAAAAGATGCCAAAATTGGATCAGTGGTCGAAGCATCAGATCAAAGGGGAAGAAGGGCGACTGGTTTGAGCTGAATGTAGACATACCATGTATATTTTCTCACATATGAAATACAAATTTTTCAATGTATCTTGTACTATGGGTAGGAGTGATGTGGTTAACTTAAATGCCACTAATAATCCAGCAAATCAATATTAGCTAAAACCAATATCATCCTATTTGATAGACCCCAGCATAACGTATGCCTATGTGTTAATTTTGTCAGCACAAATAAATCTTTTTAAATGATCAGGTTTTGTTTGAGACACCAGAGCAGGCAATGAAAAAAACAACAAAAAAGACTTAATAGTGCTAAGAGCTCTGAGACAGCCTGTTTGCCTTATGATGTGGCAAATACATGTAGTCTAAGAAACTTTGAGACACTCTGTTTGTTTTATGATCCTGACTGACTTTATGGTCAATGGTGCTGCCTGACGCATCAAGCAAATATGACCTCACAGTTCCAAAGACTTTAGAATAAACCAAAAAATTAGTGAACAAAGATGAAAAAGATGAGCTTACGTAGGCAATGGCCACAAGTTCCTGCCTGGCTCCCTGAGGTCCAGCTTTCTTGGGGTTGTCCCCATGGTCAAATAAGGTGAACTGTGTACCCAGCAAGTTTGATCTGTAAACAAGACAATGTCATACTGAGAGTGGGTTCCACAGAAGATTTGGTAATTGAGATAAGCCAAGTTCAAAGTTTGATGATTCCACAGCTCACAGGATTTTTTCTTGCTATCTTGCCTGCAGTTTGTCTTTGACCATATTAGTGTAAAGATCTTGATCTGGTAAGCAGGTCACTCATCATATATTGTACTCAGATTTACTTTCAAGAAAAACTCAATGTAGCAACATGGTATCAACTTTATATCGCGTAAAAAGCCATTTTCATAGCCAATGTAATATGATCATTAATTTCCTCACATTCCTGCTAGAGCCTGATGTTTACAACGTATCTTTTGTATGTATCCTAAACTGATATCAGGCTTAGTAATTTGTTGACATTTTCTGAGATTTTGCCTACAAGTGGATGTAGCTCTGATTTGAGACTGACTATACTTATCTATAACTTGTGTGGTATTGAACAACTAAGTAGAACCTTCACAGAGTGTTCCTAAACTGCAGTATGAGAAAACACAGGCGAACATATGATCACTGAATGTCAAGGAGAGATCTTCTCTTCTACAGCTGGTAGATTTATGTATCTCTATTTATATCTAAAAGTAATTTAAAGCAAAAAAAAAAAATTTTTTTTTTTCTTTTATGAAATGACCAAAAGGTGTATGGTTACTAATGTGGTGACTAATGTGTTTCTATATATTTATATTCATATCGCATTTCGATATGTTTAAAAAAAAAAAAAAAATTGCTATAAAATGCTTATAGCATTTCAGCCTGTTGAAGGCTGTTGAAAAGATGTATTTGCATCCAAATCTGTAAATAACAAATGTGTGATAAAGAACATGTGGATTTACACTAGATTTCAGTTACAATGAGGCTTGGTATAACAGAAATATTTGATGTTTGATCTAGAACCCTCCTGATTACTTTATAGAACCTTCCTGATTACTTTATTTTTTAACATTCTTCATTCTTCAAAAATCATTTTTAACGTACTTTTTTCTTCACCAAACCCTTCCATATCAATCTAAAAATGCATTTCAGAGTTCAATTTACTGAATGAGATCAAGTATAAGACCAAAAATTGTAATTTAGTGGCATGGCCTAACAAAGGTTAAGAAGGATTTACAAAAGTGATCGGCCATTTTCTCACTAAATTCAGCTGCTGCAACCGATCATCCTCATTGTCTTTAATTGCCAATATCTCAACTTCCACTGGTAGACCAATACTTTTTTCATACAGTGAAAGGGAAATGAATAATCTTCACAGTGATACCAATAACTCCATATGCTCAAAATTTGACAAGTGCCTGATTTCATCATGTCGCATCTCAAATGAATTTGTTTTGGGAAATTTTCCCTGAATAAAGCCATTTTTTCCTATTACTCTTCATCGGACTTCTTACTGCTATAGGTCCTTCAAACATGTTAACATACAAAGGAACCTCGAAATTATTTTTACCATTATCCTAGAAGGTCAGGCATTAGGTCTCACTATTCACCCAAATAAAGTTCCAGAGTTTGCCAGTTTTTCAATGGAATTCAAGCCCAGTACATGTTCACCAATAGGAAGATCCTTCATCTTTCAACCAGGTAAACGCACTATCTGGAGTCCTCTGTGTAAAAGCTCTCTTGACAGAGTTGCTTCTGTCCCATTCCTCACAAACCAAACTGAAATGAATTTACATGCTTTAACACAGGCCATGGAAATTTCAACATCTTCCTGTAAAAACTCGAGATTTCTTACCGTAGCTTGCCACAGTATGCCTCACCATTGCGGGTGAGATCCGTGGGATCCGTGGATATGAGGTAATTTGATGTTGCGCTCTTCTTACGCTTGCGACCTGCCAGCAAGAAAACCTGGAGACAGGATGATGATGAAGAAATGACCCTTGTCATGAAATGTATACAAAATCCCACATTTTTACGAAGGCAGCATGATTTAACATACGTCATTTCTTTGGTGCATTTCCTTACAATGTCTCAGCTCACTGTTGGCTCCTAAGTAATCCTTAACCTTTTAATCCCAAACACAGAGAAAGAGAGAAAGAGATAAAGAGTAAATCTGGTCTTGACAAAACAGAATGCGATACAATAGTGAATAAAAAATAAAAAAATTGGAGCAGTTGTCATATCATAAGAAACTCTAAACATTCTTGACAGAGCTAAAGAGAGACATAGGATTAGAGAGAACAAGAAAAAGTCAAGTGAAAAGGTGAAGTGAGAAAGGAGTACAAGAGAAAAAGATAGAAAGGAGAATGAGAGACAGAGACAAAGAGAGAGAGAGAGAGAATGAAGAGTGAAAATGACCCAAAAAATGAGAGTGAGTGAGGAGGAGAATGAATGAAGGACAGATTAAAGAGAATTAGAGAGAGAAAAAGAGATATAAGAAAGACACAGAGAGAGAGAAAGAAAAATGATAGACATAAGGAGCGAATGAGCGAGAGAGTACGGAAGATTTTGGTTTTTGATAACGCAGCGATTTGTTCACCTTTCTGCCATTGTCCTGCTCCAAGTGGAGGAAGTAGGTCGGGTAAATGTTACGATCCACACCCCGCTTGTCTCGGGTGATCCTGCACTTCATGGTAACGCCTTGGGGGGCGGGGCGAAGGACCATTTCTTCCAGCTCAGCAGCATCCGGGGTGTAGGACCTAGCACCAGCTGCCCCCAGAAAGTTGGCATCATTCTCCGACTGGTCCGGCTGCACAAGAAAAACACAAAATGGCCAACTGATCAAAACTTTATTCTTCAGGGTAACTTCCTCATTCTGGCTTGCTAAAAAATTACTTTTTCTTTCTGCAGTTGCCAAAACTACTTTTCCTTTCTGGATTGCCAAAGTTACTTTCCCTTTCTGGGTTGCCAAAATTACTTTTCCTTTCTGGATTGCCAAAATTATTTTCCCTTTCTGGATTGCCAAAGACTTTTTCTTTCTGGATTGCTAGAGTTACTTTCTCTTTCTGGGTTCCCAAAGTTACTTTCCTTTTCTGGATTGCTAATATTACTTTTCCTTTCTGGATTGCCAAAGTTACTTTCCCTTGCTGAACTGCTTAAGTTACTTTCCCTTTCTTGGTTGTTAAATTTATTTTCCCTTTTCAGTCCCTCTTCAAATGGCACATGTAAAAAGTTCATTAGAAAAGACTGATACTGGAACAAAATGAAACAATAAGAATGGTGGGTGAGAGAGACAAATACAGGTCAGAATTCTCAGAGGTGGGTGAGAGGGAAAGGAGAAGAAAAATGTGTCTAGGTCAAATTTAGCGAATGAATCTACACATCTCTCAGATAGGTGGAACCTGGGAAGACATAAATGGAATAAGCCCATGTCACTGATTGGTAAAGCTAGCATAACTAAAATGCTATGAAAGGTTTGCAAAAGATTAAATTTGTTTCGAAAACAGAGACAAAAAAAAAAAAAAACAAGAAATCAATGAATAGCTAGTTAACTGGCCCAAAAGTCAGTGAGTCAAAGACTTAAGTTATCACTGGTGTTTTGACAAAAAAAAATAACATTAAAAAATAACAATAGTAAAATAAATGAAATAAAATCTTTTTTTTTTTTTCACTTTCTTTTTTTGTTGTTAATGGTGTTATTGTTGTTGATGAAATTTAGAATATCAGCTTATGACAATTTCACATCCGAGGTTAAAAATTCAAAACCAAACATTCTGATGCTTAAAAAAAGAAAAAAAAAAGAGAAAGAAAGAGCAAGATTCTTGAGAACATTTGAATGTCTGGTACTGGGCATATAAATCCACTGATTGATCCAAGTTGGAAAAGAAAAGAAAAAAAAACGTGAAGGACTAAAAATAGGGATTTTGTGAGAATTACAGATGGATAGTTGATTGTTATGGGGATGCACATATGAACGTTCATGTTCCACTTCTCACTGAAAAATTTGCAATTCTTTCTGATTGTATCATAACTTTTTTTGTTAAAGCAAAACTTTCAAACAAACAAAAATTTAAAATGACCCAACCCCCCCCCCCCCCCCCCCTCCTCTCTGTGTTTATGACTGCTATTCTTGTTCTTCCTCTGCTCATAGAATTTTACAAAAAGGGAGATGAATGTCCATACTGATCTGAGAGTCAAACTAATTTTCAGTTTAATTATCGCACAGGCTATAAACATCTGAAAACTGGTTCCAAAATTTTTTACAGACAAACAAATTGAATTGCATTAACAAAAAAAAAAAAAAAGACTATACATACATCTGTGAACAAAAACAAAAAAAAAAAGTAATTTAAATTCCTAATCAGGGATGGATATGAAGAACTTAAAAACATGGAGAAAATAAAAGAGAGGAATGGCTCAAGATTGCGATTGTTATCAATTACAAAAGAGGGCTTCAAATTTTCAGTAAGCAGAAAACAATTACTTTCCATTATTGCAATGATGCTGTGTGTGATATCACCGTTCAAGTATCTAATATTGGCTTCAAACAATCAACAATCTAAAATCAGTTTCAAACACTCAATTATCTGATATGGACTTCAAATCTTCCTCAAGTCCAACATCAATATTATCATTTAGGGCTCTGCGCTGCTAATTGGCAGCACAAATGTTGTGCATGAAAATATTGACTACAGTGAGTGATCCCTGAGTGTATTTGTGCACCATCTTCACTGAAAGCCTGATAATTCTTTGATATCAGAGAGGAAATATTATGCCGCAAACACAGTACTTAGCATCTATTAAACATTAAATTCTCACTTGTGCAGCCCGAACTATGGATGTGTTATAATGGCAGTTTCTGTCACTGTCTGAGAGGTAGAGTCAATGAGTTTGACAGCTTATAGAAATGAAGTTACCATAACAGACAATTTATGGACGTGAGTTCTCTAAACTTGTCAGCTTATAGAAGTGAAGTTAGCAAAAATTGACAGTCTGTTGATATGTGCTCTCAAATCTGACGACTAATAGAAGAAAAGTTGCACTCTTGACAGTGTATAGAAGTGAAAATACATATATCTGAAATGATAGCTTATCTATATTATAAAATTGCAAGAAAACCCACAATAGGCTTATAGACTCGTGAACTTCTGAATGGATCTATCTGGAATTTGGCACACAGCATTGTTGCATATGGATCTGTGTCTAACGTTTCTATGTACATAACCCCTAAAAAGCTAATTATTTTTGACGTTACTCTAAATATGCAATAATAATTGCGGCTTGATCCGAATTGTATGTGCCATGGTATGACCGGTTAAAAAAAAAACGTCTTCTTTGAGTAACACTCAGTTTACTCAACCAAAACATCAACATCGAGGCGCCCACGCATTGCTATAAACTTTAAAGCGAAGGCTATATTTAAAAAATAAAAAAAAATATCCCACAAGCTGTGGGTTCTCTTCTAGCATAAATAAATATTCAGGTCTGTTTATGAAAAACTGAATTAATAAATGTGATCTGAAGTGCAAACTACAAAGGAATAAATTTCATATAGCTATGACGCAATTATAAAACTGCATGAGCTGAGTAAGGCCTGAGTCTCCATGCACATGATAGCAAATCATCCAGTTCACCATATAAGTTTCTTTGATCAAAATACACCATCTTGATGGTTATAAAAGCCTTGACATAATAATGAGACCTGACATTGTAAAATACTTTTAACAGTGACAGACTGAATCATTTCTTCGTTCTCAGTAAGGTTTGTAACGAGCGGGATTAGTTCTCACTTCAATGCATGATATTCATTTTCCTTACTTATTTTATATGTAGCCTTTTAACCCTGAGAGAGTAGAACTATCTCTGCCCACTTTTTGGGTAAAGAAAAAAAAAAAATTTGTGAGTAAAAACTTAGAATTTGGCATATTTAATCTGGACACCAACATCTCTGCATACTCTTCATCCAATTTGTCAGAGAGTTTTTTAACGTGCATGACATACATAGGGAACTCAATTCTATTCGCCCCTGTCTTAGGAAGCTAGACATTAGATCTCCCTACCCAATAAGCTAGGGTACTGAGTCACTGAAACAATGAAGGTTCTAATCTTCTAAGTGGTAAACATTTCCATCCCCTGGTAAGGTGGGTTCACATTTTGAATCCGTGGTAAAAAGGGCAGATGTCTAAACCCTCAGCCACATGGTGTTCCTGAAGTACTAACAACTCTCTTCCAACATGGCAAATACCTCAATGGGATCATCATCTTGAGACAGGCAGCAGGGCAGTAAATTATTGCCAGTCTATGCATTTCATGACAGATAATAAGTTGGAAATGCACCAGTGGGACTTAATTTCAAACCTAAAGCTTTGATGACAGCATAAATTTAAATCCCATCATATCATCATAAATTTGAATGCCATGCTTACATTGCATTGTGAACTAAGACCTTGTGACTATATCACATCATAAATTTAGACCTCATATCACAGCCGAGTAGTTACCCAGGACAGATACTGGATCCATGATTAGGAGGCCACACATAATGTTTATTATATCACATCCCAAATTTAAACGTAACACTTTTATCATATCATAAACTCAAACTTAAAACTTACTTAGTAATCAAACATTCTCTTCAATCTTCTAGATTACAGATAGAAGCTCAAAAAGATCAGTGCTATTGATCAATCCTAAGATCAATATTTTATCTAATTCTTCCAACAAGTATTCCCTTCTTTAACATCATTTTGTACAGTAAGCCACCTTGTCTAGATACAGGAACCTGGTGGCTACACAATATGGAAAAAGAGGATGAGCATCGTTTTCATTTCATTGAGAGGGTTTTATATCTAATCAACATTGGGATGAACGGCCATTCTCGCAGGGATTTGGATAAATGAACCTGAAACACTGTACTTACTCGACAGATTAATTGAGGCTAAAAGAATGCCATAAGGACTTTTACAATCTCCACTAGTTTGATTAATTCTTTTTTGTTTTCATTTCAAATTTTGCAAATGTAAGATAGCATGATAATTATTTCTGTTTTTCTTTTTTCTAATGATTCAATGCAGACGCAATAATAAATAGATATCTTTGTCATTTTTGTGATCTATAGGCGGTCAGTATTTTAAATAAAATTCCTCAAATTTTGACAATGTTCACGTTGACTATGAGACATAAAGCACTGAAAACCCTACTCTTAGTTGCTGCCCATGAAAATTTGAAGCAATCTTATAATAAACCATATCAACATGATGCCATCAGTTTTCATTTTGAACACAAAATGTGCTTGTTCCAACTGATATATAAATAAAGAATCAAAATCATCACGCACTGCTCTAGATGTAGAGCAACACTTTAAGATATAAAGAAAACAATCGAATCAGGAATTTCTGACAAGGAAGTCAAACTACTTTGAGTCAAAGGACTGATTATCACATGTGATTTGATCAAGATGAATGACAGAAATTATGAAACTAAAAGGGAGTTTTTATTACTGTAGTTGATTTGATCAAGATGAATGACAGAAAATTATGAAACTAAAAAGGGGGTTTTGCTACTGGTAAAAGTAATATGGAAAAATAATTGTCCAATAATAGTATAGGGTTGTTGAAACATGATGAAAATATTGGCTTACACTTAACAACACTGAATTTCTAAAGAAAATGTGTACATTTAACATTTATACAGCTTTACATATATGAACATATATGCCAACAACGGTGGGTAAATACAAAGCATACTCATAGTTAATAGGAACATGCTAAGAGTTATTCTGGCTTGTGATAAAAGCTGTGATGTAAAGCAGAACAAAAGCTACAAGATGTGCCGATGTGCTTGGAAAATGAAGCGCAAATATCTGTGTTATTCAAGTTTTCAAGAGGAAAGAAAGCAAGCCAACATGTACCCTTGAGCTCCATGGGTCTAATCCTCCAGGTAAGCAATACCATACCGACTAATGAGGTAATGTCTATGCTTGCTGTACTTATTAACAGAAATTTCTCAAAGAAAGATGGTTGCCTATAACTTTATGTCCATGAATTTTATATTTCCTTCCTCTGACATTGTTCCTATTATTTTCTCTCAGTGTATGTAAAATGTCTTAAACAGGCGTATAAATATGTACTCTGTGTCATTTTCTAACAACTGATTAATAGTAACTATCCTTTGTTTGTGTATTCATTTGTTCATTAATTCATTCACTCATTCAATATTTATGCATTCGTTCATTTAATCAGTCAAACACAGTTTACCAGGTTAGGGTTAAAGAGTAAGAACAATACATGTTATCAGTATTGTTACAGGATGACAGAGAATCAGATGGGAGGATGGTACTGAAGATTAAGTGATGGTATAAAGTATGCATGTGTCTAAGGTCGAAGCCATTACTGCTGAGAGATAATTAACAACTCAACCAGGCTGTGGTTAAATACTGGCTACTGACTTTGCTGAATACAAGCTGGCATCTGAGATCTACTGAAGTTTACTCTGATATGTAGTATAGTGATCTGATAATCCACAAACGTTATACAATAGATGATTAATTTGAAATATTCAAGTACTGCTATTTCCAGGTTTTAAAATCTTTCAAAAATTCTTTTTTTTTTTTTTTTCTAAGTTTTGTCTTTTTGACATATCTCTATATGTCTTGCGCCCAGGGCAAATGAGTCCCAAGTCGCGCCAGGTGAGTTCAAGTCACAGCCATTTTTTACCATTTTTCACTATTTCCCGACTATGATACCAAAATGGTTTTTTTTTGTTTTTTTTTCAGATTAAAAAAAGATTAAATTGATGTTTTGTGAAAAAAAAAAATTAGTATCTTAGGTGGAAAGTACTTAAAAACGACCCAAAACAGCCGTTTATCTTCGTTGCCCGGCACAACTTCCAACTCATTTGCCCTGGTCACAAGTCATATAACCTGTGAATATTCATGTAGCCTCATTGTAGAAATGTTACAGTAACAATGTATTATATATATATGTACAGTGGTTCCTATTGCTAGAATACTGATGATATCCACGAATGATTTATTCAGATTTAATGAGAACAGTGCTATTTTTTTACAACATAAAACAAAACAAAATCAACTTATAGTTTTCTGAGGCTGAATATAATCTACTTTTCACTCTTATGTAAAATGACGTAACTGATTGCTAAAAAGTATCAAGCTGAGAGTAGTCATTGAAGTAAAAATACTACTACTATAGCTAGTATCTATTGAAGAAGGCATGAATAATAACTACTGTCCTTCCAACATCTTCAGTGTTTTATATACTGGTGAAAAGATGTAATATGCATATTGTGTGGACAAAATAATAGTAATTTGATGAGAGAAATCAGACACATTTGTACATGATAATTAAGAGCAGGTGATAAATAAGGACAACATATGATTCTTATAATCTTATATATTTTGTGACTGTCAAAGAATGCATGATTGCTGTTTCCTTAAATCTCCAGGTATTCTGAAATCATGATGTGTAATAAGTATATCTGTGAAGGCAATTACTCATTTGATGAAAGAATCAGACAGATGCCTGGTTAGAGCAGGTCGTAAAGTAAGAATAAAGCTATGACTCCTATCATCTCATATATTTTGTAACTGTCAAAGAATGTGTGACAACTGTTTATTACAAACTTCAATGTTTTATAAAACTGTTAAAGAATGTGTGACAACTGTTTATTACAATGTTCAATGTTTTATAAAACTGTCAAAGAATGTGTGACAAATGTTTATTACAAATTTCAATGCTTTATAAAACTGTCAAAGAATGTATGACAATTGTGGATTACAATCTTCAATGTTCTATATAATTGTCAAAGAATGTGTTATAATTATGTATATATGTGAGGACAGTGAATTGGGTATTAGGTGAGAGAAATCAGTGGCAAGCCTGGCTTGCATGACCTTGACATTGGTCTCCATCTCACCTCAGCGTCCCCTTCCTGCGGTTCTAATTCCTCCGGCTCATCTTGTTGCTGCTTCTTCTTCTTCTTCTTCCCTTTTCTCTTCCTGGGCGCGGAGTCCAGGGTCTGGAACCGACAAGGGATGAGTTCTGCTAAGTGACGTCTAGATATGATCTGTAACTAGTTCTCCTGGGTGAGGTGTGTTATGGTTTGGATTCTTCTTTGAGATGAAAACTATCCAGCCTGACTAACCTGCAGACATGGTTTGTTTTTTTTTCTCTGGTAATACTGTTAAGTGTGGTATCCCCTAGACTTGTTTTTTGCTTTCTTTTCTTGCTATTGTTGTTTTGCAACTGTTGTGCATTGTCATACCAGAGACTTTTCATTTTTGGGGGGGAGGGGGGGAGATTGTGTCTGTTAAGAACTGTCATTCTGTAGGCACAGGTGTTTTGTTTGCAAGTTCTTCATGTGAGGAAATAGCTACTCTGTGTCAGATATTCTTACAAGATTTGCTAATTTCACATCTTGTTACATGATGCTTTGGTTGTGTTAATCGTTATCTGCACAATTCAACGTCGATAGTAACAGTTTGCCAGTGTCATTACCCACCCTAGGCTTTCATCACTGAATATTGCTGTCGTATGCATCACTTCCCACTAAATAATGTCATTACAGTCTATTGGTCTACTGCGATTACTCTTATATCTAACATGACATCCATGCAAATGACGTAAGAATTATGGTCAAAGACAAATGACATGCTCAAGATATGATGCCATATACAGATTGAAAAAAAAAAGGGGAGGGGGGGGGGGTGTTGAGGAGGAAGCAGATATAGAAAGTTCTGAGAAAGGTCCATCCAAGCTATGATGCTGGTGTAACAGTGATGGTAGGTCTCGAGGGGTGATGGCGGGGACAACTTATTTTTGGTTACAATATGAAATACAGGAAGATTGAGACATGGAGCATGCAGAGTCTTGCACAGTTTCCAGTTTCTCCATACTCAGAACATCAAATTAGAATAACAGACTAATAATGACACAAACATCAAACTCAACATCTACAGAAATAAAGAAAGAAAATGTAGAAAATTGTTGTGTATTCCTCTTTTTTTCAAAGGCTAAAAGGTCCTCTATGGGAAACATCCAATCCTCTGGGCACTTCCTTCTCACCGCGGTCCTGGTACAAATGTCATATATCGATACTGTGATTATTGCCTCGGCAGTATGCACAGCCTAGGGTCCCAGCAGGTTAGGGCCAGAGGTCGGTCTGATTAGGTTTTTTAATTAAAATCACATGACCTAGTGAACATCACTCACATGTGGCTTTGTTTACTTGCTCTGCGCATGGCAGACAAATCTGGACGAATGAAAAGCTCTCAGACCTGTCACACCATATAAACAAAGCCACATGTGAGCGATGTTTCCTAGGTCATGCGATTTTGCTGAAAATACCTTATTCATTTTACAGTAATCGACATGTGCCAGGTAGCTGTAGGGACCACAGTGAGAAGGTAGTACCATCTTCTGTCACTATACTTGCTACGCAGGACATGGATTGAAGACAATTTTCAGAGCATCTATCATTAAAGCCTTTATTTCCATTTACTAGGTATCTCCCAGAGCTAGAAAGTCATATTCACATTACAGACATCTAGAAGATAAAGATAAAGAGACAGGGCAAAGGTAAGCAGTCCAAAAAGAAAAGCCCACTCAAGAAATCACTGCTTCACACAAAGTGGCACCTTGAAAAACAGCTGTGCATTGTTAGACAAAACTGTATAACCACTGAGCTGAGGACAGGAATTTTGAGAATATTATTCTTTTTCCTGAAGCTCCCTAACAAACAAGAACCACAAATAAGTGAAAAATACGAAAAAAAAAAAAAATTCTTGCTCAGTAAGTATTCACATTGATATAAACAGCAGGTAATAATGAATACTAGGGCTAGTATGTCTTTAGAAGGAAAGTGCCACACCACTGACTACAACCACTAAACAGTTCTATCAAAGGTGCTGAAAAGACTGCCAATCAAGTATTTTCATACACAAAAATAAATATTTTGATAATTCAGTCTAAAATGAGAATCATTCTTTCAGGAGTATTCTTCCTAACATGCTTCACTGAAGGCTAAAACATGGATAAACGGATCAGCGCTATCCATCATTTCTTTACCTTATTTAATCACAAATTGAGCTCCATTCTCATTTTAGGACTCAAGCCTTTATGTCCAAGTATTTTCTGTATGCTCTATTAAGGATTCCATGGAATTATAAAAAAAAAAACAATTCGTTTTCTGTCAAATAGATATGTGTTGTGTCACCATCTTCCCCATGCAAAAGAGGACTACTGTGGAGCTTTGGGTCTACTGGTCTCAAGCATACTGCTCTTGTCATTTTCTAGTAATGTCTTAAAATTAAAGACACAGATTGTCAATGGGCAATTAACTAAATGCATTCACAGAACCAAATGACTATCTGAGTGCTGATAAGTAAAAAAGTAAACTAACTAATGGAACTGGCCAAATTTCTAGCCTTGTTGGTTTCTCTTTCCTCTGGGCAAACAATTATTCCACTCACTATCATAAACTTTAAAATTCCTTAACAAAAAAATCTCAAAGCTCTTTTTGTTTCAATATTCAGTCAAGATTTTTTTTCTTTATTGGCCAATTTCCCAATATCTAGTACACTCTTGAGTATGAAATTTGTATATGTGTGAATTTCTATCTCTCTTTTTTTTTTTGCCATAAAATTAACAAAATTGGTTAGAAACAACACGAAAGGAATCTATTCCATTCAGAAAATATCACAACATCAATAGCTTGTAAGAAAACAAATGCAATAGTAAATAGCTAATAGAGTTCCACTCATTCTTTCAACAGGGACCAGCTTACTATGGCAATAAAACAGCAAAATGAAGACGACACACATATACTGTTATCGTAGAATCTTGCTGAGTACATGTCATTCACTACATCACATTGCAAGTATGGAGGGTGATATAGATAATGACAATAATAATAATAATAACAACAATAAACATATTTAGAGTGTCTACTATCCCCCAACAGATCCAATGGAGAAATGCACTGATGATGTCAACTTCCTGGGAAGCATACAAGTTACCTGCCTGTAGGCGCTCATATCGCTATCAGTCTGACAGTGTCATTCAAAGACAGCATCTCAGGACCTATAAGGTTTTGAATCTGGAACTCTGTGTGCAACAGCCTAACCACTAGACCACTGACACCATGAGGTATCATCAAAAAGTCACACAATCTTTCAGACAGAGTGTCCCACAATGGTACTACTGCCAAGGCATAGCATAGGAAAGCATCAATTTCCCTTGCCTACTAATGACTAAATCACAACAGTTCCTGAGAGAGGTTTCCAGAATGAACAGCGATTGCATGGTCATAGGAACCACTTTTATTTTTTATTTTAATTTTTGTGTGTGTGTGTGTGTTGGCTATTGATGAGGATTAATCGATAAATATCAGGGCTTGAGGTTTGCAGTCATTTTTTTTCTCTCCATTTCTTCTCCAAAATTGATGACTCCCCAAGAAATCCATTATGAGATTTCAAATATGTCAGGAGTAAAGGGATGGTATGACCAATAATTGTCTGATTTTCACTTTTTGACCAGAATACTACATTCTGATCCTTTGCAAGATTCCAAATTATATCAGCAGTAAAGGAAAAGTATGACCAATAATAGTCTAGGCTTCACTTTTTGACTGAATACTACTACGTTCCCTTGCAAGATTCCACACCTACAAGTCTATACATGCTGCTAGTTCCCTCCTCTGACCTGTGTTCACCACCTACCTCTGGAATGGCAGCTGTGTTCTGCGTTTGGAATGTGGCGATGGGCGGCGGCTGGGAGGTGTTCTGTAAGGATGGCGAGCGAGAGCCACTTCCTTGGGAGGGCGCCACCGGCATGGGCATCGACTCATCGTCGACATCATCATCGTGTATAAGCGGTGATGTACCCATGTTAGCCGGCACAGGCTTGGGCCGGCGACCTGCTGGGTTTGGAACAGGGTCTGAATCTGGCATGGAAGAAAGGTTAAAATCTGAGTCATTTTCTTTCTATGGTCCAGATTTCAGTTACAAGTGATACATGGAACGTTTTTGAAACCGCGATAGTAACACCTACAGAAGAACATGATATGACAACTGGAGTTAAATACCATCAGTAAGCAATTGATTTGTTCCGACCGAGCGAAAGGTTGGAAATAGCGGCGTATATTTTTAGAAGGGGGGACAAACAACCCAAACTATTCACAAATGTGACTCACTTTTCAGTTTGACCCCGTTACAGTGTGGAGGAATAATGCGTCACAAAACTCTACCCTGTGAGCCAGTTGAACCCAGATGGCCTCCAAATGACAGTAGTATTAAGCTGTGTCAATGATTTAATGACATACGAAAAAAAGTATGACGTACTTCTGGCGTCATGTTTTTCCCTGAAGTTTTGTGTTCAACACTAGTGTTGTGGGATTTCGTGGTGTTCATTTTCAGTAGGGGGTACAAACACATCCGCCGGGGTTTTTCCAGATCTGTGGCTTAGTTGAATATGAACTATTTGGACAAGAAACCTTAACAGTGTCTTAGTGCTCAAAAAACATCAGAGGAGTTGCTGACTGATTTTGGACATGGAGCTGAGACGGTGTCAAAATTCATGTCTCTGAACTTGTCCTTTATGACAGACTGACTTGTTAGATGGTTGAGGGATTGAGGGGAGGGAAGGGCAGGGGCATGGATATTGTCACTTTCTGGATCACTCATATCCCTGGATTATCTTTTTGAAACACCATGATGATATTCTGGAGCACTTGACTTCCCTGTCACTATTATGATGATATCAAGATGCCCTGGATCTCTTTGCAAGACATCTGATGACATGAGCACAAGATTCATCTACTGGAATTGTGAGGATTTCATCACTATATTACATCTTTGAGTTCATGTATTGAAACATCATGATGATATTAATCAGCACTGGGCTTAGCCTTGACGATATCAGGATGATATCAAGAAGTTCCCAACTCACCTGTTGGAATGGTGGGGATGTCATCACTATCTGTGTCACTCATGTCCCTGGACTCATCCTCTGTGACGTCACGGACGTTGTACTTGCCAGGCCGAGCCACCATGTTTTCACTGCCCCCGATTGGCTCCCCTGAGCCCATCTCAAAGCCAGCAGCTGGGCCGGTGTACACTGGATCAAATACAGTGAACAAAATGTCATTCACATGAGTGATCTGCTGTTTAAAAGTTTGCTAGACAAGATAATAACAGCAGAATTTTGATAATAAAGTGCCGACTTGCCATATGATGATGAAAATAGGCTGACCTTGTAAGCCATTTTGTCAACCTACTGTATTATTTCCCTTTGCCACTACAAGCAGAATAACACGACAAGCACTGTAGAAGGGGGAGGAGGGAATTTTCTTGCCAAGTTGTTTGAAACATATGAAGTAAAATATTATGAACAAATTTTACGATGAGTAAAAAATATAATCCCCGACATGATGAATTTTTCAGAATTTTTGCTTAGTAATTTTTTCAATTAATGATAGAAATGTGATTTGTTCCTTCTTTATATGGTTTGTATAGGGAGTGAAGCGGGCAGAAACCACCAGAAACAACCAGCTCGCAGACAAGAGGGCAAGGAGAAAGGCAAGGCCAGCCTCTGTGGCAGTGTCAACCCCCTTTACTTGCAACAACTGTTCGCCAGACTGCCACTCTAGGGTGGGGCTCCTCAGCCACTCGAGAAGATGCCATCCCCAAACCTAGTGCTACACCATTGTCTCTCGATGCTGACTTATACAGTTTGTATGTTACCTCTGTACAAGGAAGTAATCATTACGGTTGACGGTCAAAATAGCTCATTTGTTGACATCACCTTAATGAATGGTACATATTTTCTAAGGATAACTGCCCCTTTATTGTAAATTGATACCATTGTATGAGGTTATTAACAAACATGAAATTACCTAGTTCATTAGTAGTTTAAGATTTTTTTGTTGAAATCTAGTAGCTACTGGGCCACCTTGAGGCATTACTTATATCCATTGGTCTTTATTTGTGCAACCTTGTCAAATGCCCTACTTTGCTTTTGTTTTTTGCTTTTTTTAGAAAAATTCCAGTCTTATTATTATTATGTCTGGGGTGCTGTTAGAGGATCCATTCTCTATGGGAGAGCTTTGCGTAAAGCCCTTCTACTTCACTTTGCCATAAATAAGGGTGTTTATCGAACAAGCATAGTGAAAGGGGGGAGGGGGGTGATGATGGTGGTGGTGTTGGTTGGGGGGGGGGGGGAATCATTTGCCCCGTCCTTTGCTTGAAAAACAAGAATCAAAAAAATAAAAGTTATTGTATAAAGAAAATGATTTCTTTCCATTATAAAAATTTTAGCAACTTTTATGGTGACCAGTTTTTCAAATGACAGGAAGTTATTGTTTGTTCTACACCTGTCTTGTGTCTGGCAAAGGGAAGGAATAGGACTGCTGTCAATAGTCTCCCACTATCATCCCAAGTTCGACATCTTTTTATCACACTGTTTCGTCGTATTTTTGATGGTATTTTTGACCTCTTCTCGTTACCTCACATGACAGTTCTCTCGCCCATTCTGTGGATTATTTCGTTTATCTCAGGCCTTTCATTCACTGTAGAAGTAGATATAAGATACGATAAGACAAGATTATAAGATAACTTTCACGTTCTTCTAGCCTTGTGGGGGGGACGCAGTGGCTCAATGGGTATGGCGTCTGCTCATGGAGAAAACAGGCCGGGATCGACTCGCCGGTTCTGCATCGGGGGATGACAGGACACGAAGATCGAAAACCCGCATTTTTTCAGTGACTCAGCGGTCCCCTGCCGTCCTGTGGGTAGGGAACCCCGACGTCTAGCCTTCTCGGATAAGAGCGAATAATATATTTCGGAGGTCCTGTGTGTACGTTACTCACGTTAAATAACCCTTGGTAGTTCAAAATCGATGAAAGAGTAGGCCTGAGTGCCGCTGCGGGGGCAAAATTTCCAAATTCCAAATTGTAGAATTTACTACCTAGAAACACAGTAGCAGGAGCTTCAATGTAGGAGAACCTGTGCATCTTATGGCTTGAATTGTTTACAAACTGTCCTGCTGGCAATAAATAGTGGGCGTATTTTTAAACACCCATAAAGTTTCTTTATACCGATGCAATTTCAGCTGCAAATTACCGTATGTATCTCAGTAGGGTAACTCATTATTAACGTGCCCACTGCATGCGAGCTGCCTCTAAATAAACAATTCATCCAGCTGGAAGGCATTCAAAAGTTGTGTCATTTCAAACCTAAAAGCGTTATGAAAAACAAAAGAAACAAGAAAAACAACAACTAACTTTATAATTTAGCATCATAAAACTAATGTCAAGCTGACCCTGCATACAATGACTGTACACAAAGTTGGCAAGCGGAAACAAAACATCCTATGAGATGTTTTGCCCTATGTAAGTTCGACCAGTCTTCGTGTCTATAGTTTACAACGAATGCCTTGCTGTTCTACTTGTCTTCGACCAGCGTTTGTAACCATACCTTATAACGAAATGCCTTGCCGTTTGACGTACTTAGTTTCGACCAGTCCTCATGTCTATATTGCCAGCTCGGTTCTTTGTTTCTCTATCTCCACATTTGGGCTATTTAGAAATTCATATGAAAGAGAGATAGTAAATCTACCATATCATGTAATTACTTCACCGATCAGTTGCCCAAAACAGGTAGAATTTGAAAATCATTTTGTCCTATCTCCTATGTGCAAAAACAGACGTTAAACATAAAACATCAGTTTTCTCTAAATGTGAAAAATAGAGATATAGCAACGGAGAACTGAGCTCACGATATAATTATTATAAGAGAGTTCGATAAAAAACAACATACAATTTTTCTAGGAAACAGCGTTTCGTCACTGTATGGCAGGATGACGCAATCCCCACACACTTCACTTCAGAGTTGTTTGCTTAAACACTTCACATTTATTTGCGTCACCTCTTGAATCTACACACAGCGTCGATGACACATCTCTCAAGTGTACTTGATTAACCCATCAGTCGTGTTATTTTCTATTTTCTATTTTCATTTTTTTTTTTTTTTACTTTCAATCTTCTAAAACGTTAACATGCGCAGAGCAGTTCTCAAGATTTACCTATGGCCAGAAGTATACGAGATATTCTCAATGGGTCTGACAAATTTAACTACCGTGCTTAAAAGTGCTTTTGCTAAAGGACTGATATATATATATATATATATATAGAGAGAGAGAGAGAGAGACACTAGAAAACTGCTGAATGAATCCATCTGAAATTTGGCACACAGCATTGTATATGAATCTGCGTTTCTATGTACATAAACCCCCCAAATTTATCAGCTTTGACGTTTTTCTACAAATGCGTTTATAATTGAATAACAAACTCGCGAGGGTGCTTGATCTGAATTGTACTTTCGACAGTATGACGCGTTCAAAACCCATTTTCTCTGAGTAACACTCAATTTAATCAACCAAACTATCTACATCGAGGTCTGCACGCTTTGCCATATACTTTAATTAAGTCGCACGGCTATATATAAAAATCTCCCACGGAGGCCGTGGGTTCGATTCTAATATACTAGAATAGAACCCACTTATATATGTATATAAACAGACCTAGATCTTGTGTGTAATAAGATTATTGTTTCCTTTGATAGTAGTTGAGAAGACATGCAGGTTGAATACTTCAAGTCCTGGTAGTTTGTGCCTGTAGCCAGGAAATGTAGAGTAGCAGTTGGTCTCTGATGTAAACTTATCGCTCTCCTTATCACTATATTCACCTTCTGTATTTTGAAGTCTTACAATGATCAGCAAATGAAAATAGGTCTCTTTATCTTGTTCAGATAATTCTGAAAGTCTTCAGGATACAATCGAAGTTACTGCAAAAGATTGATTAATGTATGTGTGCTATGCTCCTTCTGAAAGCCACGCTTTACTCCATTCATCTTTTTTTTTTTTTTCGTATATTCCTTCGCTTAATTACATATTACACAACCAGACGATAGAAAAATAATCCATTTTGTCTACATGCACAGAACTGGGTCACACAGGGGGGACAAAGTAAACACGTGGAGTGTTTGAATGTTCAGTCAGTTTGACTCCAGAATCAGTGTCGATAGATCTGGAGGAAATACGGAGTCATATTAACTGAACGTGTACAGCCAGCTCAGACGCACTGCATTACTAGAATGATTCGCGTTGTTTCTGCTATATCGGACAAAACGACCTGGTACATTCAAATGCTGACTGTAGTTTGCAGAGCAGAAACAAACTTAGAGATCTCACTAATTCATTCATTGTCCGATATTGATTTATTCACAAAGATGACATTGACACTCTGACACACCAAGTCACCTCGCCCTCATGAACACTTTCCTGAACTGGGTTAGTAGAGAAAAAAATCTTGCATTCAGCAAATTATACGCGTACATTCATATGCTGCCTGCATACTAACAATTAGCCCAAGTTTTTAACCCATTAGCAAACGTTCTGAAATACATGAATCAACGACTGAAAAAAAAAAAAAGGGCCTCTATAGTTCCTCTAACTAACAAAGGCGTGAAAAGCGAGCAAACAAACAACCAAATTAACAAACTAACAAAACGAATTAGCCTGTCCTGTTCGTGACAAAGACTCATAAAAGAATGAAAATTACAATAAAATAAAGTACCCTAAAACATAAACAAAAGCGTCTATTGATACCCTACAGGCATTGTAAACAGACAGTTTTCGTTCTATGAAATAAAAAAATTACGAACATTGTAGTATGAAAAATACATTAAGCCTGAGGATCGAAGGCAGCTATGCAGTAGTTCTCTTGTTCGAGAAGTCATTTGTCCTACCCTAAAACTTTCAAAAACAAAAACTGCTGAAGTGTCAATGTTATGATTGTGACATTTATGTATGTCGACCCTGAATGAATTAGCAGAAATTACTGTTGGCATATACGAGTGTTTTCATATGATGTATTTTTTTTATTGTTCTAGATATAACATGTTAAGCCTAAAGGCAATATAAACTAAGTGCCTTCTTACTATAATAATTAAACGTTATGCAGAAAAGATTCAAATTCAGAGTGCAATGCGCGAGTCTATAAGCCTTTAACATTTCTAGGATGGAAGAAACGATTTTTCATTTTTTTTTTTTTTTGCAATGTGAGATAATTACCTCGCTACTGTTAAATCAACATATTGTGAAAGTTCTTCAAACACAAACGATCTAATAAGCAGTCTTTGAGCAAGTGAGTAATTAGACACTTTCCAACGTTAAAGAGATGTTTCTACAGATTTTATAAGGACCAAAGCTTCGTAACTGCGTTGTAAAATATTTTCACTTTCATGGTAGGTTGACAGTAATTCATATGCAACTTCTTACGAGCAGATTTTTTAGCAAATCAGCCCTTAGACACTGCAAGGGTTAAGGATGACTGTTGTCTTTGTATCAGTTATTTGCAAGTCATTGCTCTAGGAAAACTCTTCCATTGCTAGATCCGCTTCTTTGTTGATCGTGTTGGCTTTCTGTGATCGATCAGTGGCTTTACCAGCCAGAAAATGCCAACCACCTGGACTGGGAGTTTGTGTTGTTGCTAAAAACAAACACACAAACAAACAAACAAACAAACAAAAGATCCGGCAGTCAGAACAGATTCTTATCTTGGTAGTTAACCCTACCGGTGTCATCAGAAACCGCTGAAGTTACAATGTATTTGCTGCTCTAATAAATCTTTTCTAAATACGTCAACTTAAGACATTGGGCATTTTAACGATATTGCTTTGTACTTACAATTCGGTTCTGAAAGCAGATCTAGTAGATGGAAACTGTAACAAAATGCCGATATATAAATAGATCGATCACTTAATTAATAAATTTGACAGCTTAGGAATTGAAAACGTGGGTATTTCGTCTTAAAAACAGTTTTAATCTCCTTAAAAAGTCGTACTTCCTAGTTTCACCATACAGATATCGATTATTATATGTCTCGCAACCAGTCAAAATGAGACGTATGTCAATTTTTCACCATATGGAGTTTTTGGTATCATGTGAAAGCT
>JBCAUA010064297.1:0-11212 GCA_038406235.1 Peronia verruculata
CTCGGTATTTGTCCTATAAATAAATAAATAGTTTATGGGAAAAAAGAAATCCGTCCAGACTTGGGAAAACAAATTCTGGACTTAAATTTTTGGAATCTAGCTACTACATACTCGACTCAATGGCAATTGGGGCCGTACCACTAAGTCTGTCATCCAACTTGCAATAATCAACGATGATGTGTTCCGGGTTTGAGAAAGGGGAAGCCATGGTTGGTATCTGTGTCATAGGCGCGGCATTTATAGTGTTAATCTTGTATAAATTTATTGTTAAATAAGAGGGAAACAGTGGACGTCGGGAATCTCTTTGTGATTACCTGATGGTGATGAATGGTCCGTTTGACTGACATTATGAGTTGCCACGGGGTAGACGCGTCCTACGCCTCTGCTTTGGGGATCCCATTGCATTGTCGGCAATGCCTACAACATGGGTCGTTATTTGGCAACTTATGAGTGTAACAACAATGTCAAACGGACAAAAGGACATACAGAATAACTCTCAACGTATCTCGATTGATTAACCCTTTCTCTGCCAAGATAATGCTGGTGCATTTTGAAAATGATATCGGTATCAGTTAGTTCCCTTTAGTAACAGGATAATTGGGGTTGGTTCTATCAGTTCCTATAAAATCCCGAAATGATTGCCGCCATTGATGAATATTAACTTGTATTTTAAACAAACCTACAGGTTTTTAGAGTTATATATTTCGATTTTGGCAAGTAAAGTGTTGGAGAAGTCGTTATGTACCTTTTGTTCGCGATGTGATTTCATCTACCACTTGGCAGAGCCTCTCACTGAGTGGAAATTTCGGACGAGTTCATTAAATTGTACGGAATACGGTGTTTTACCAGAATCCTGTAGAACTCTGGGGGACAGTCCAATGCTGGCCAACTGGAGTGTTGACAAAGCCAGTGCCTACACGCGCTCAGACCCTGCATGCGCGTGCCCCGGCAGTTGTTCTCCAGCAAAGAACAAACACGTTCTACTCATGCATCATTTGCTCTCATTATGGAGAGAGTGCTCCTCCGTCTTTGTTGTTTTTTGGTGTTTCAGTTTGCCTCTCGTTCGGACTCCAACCCCAACCCCTTCTCCCTCTCTCCCTCTCTTTCAGCCGGTTTCATTTTCTCTTTGAACCCCATAATGACGGATTTATTTTTAAAACATTTGTCAACGGTAACTCGACACCCCTGATAAATTTGAAACTCGAACCTAATTGTATAGAGTTGTGAAGCCGTCCAGAAAGAAAAAAAAAAATGTAAAATTAGAAATTGTGTTGAGTACAATGTATTTGATGTTATCACGAATGTGTGAATAAAATAATGCCCATTGATAGAACACCTCTTTCATCCCAGTTTATTTATTTTTCATTCTTGTCAGATATAATCTACAAAAAAAATATTTTGTTATTTCACGCTCTGAAAACTGCATTGGATTAAAGAGCAAGATAGAAAGCCCACAAAACTAAGTATCTAGGAAGTATGAAAAAGCGTTTTCAGAGAAAAGGAGGGTTTTGTCAAAAGAGGTTAGATTATTCGCTATCCTCAAATATTTCCAGTGTTTTGTCTTTGGGAAGTTGTAAAATGTTAATGTGATTAGAAGACGAGCCTGCTTGCGACCCCAAAAAGATGGATGAGTTTTATTTCTTTCTTTGAAAAATTCATTGCATAACTGTCACGTACGGAACTTGAGAAAAATCGAAGGATGGCGAGTGATAAATTACCGGTACTTTGGAGAATAGAGATGAGAATCCAGGGTTGAAAATATGACAAACTGTGAGTAGTGTTTTCTGCATCTTGTGACTGGTAAGATGCTTAATGTTTCTTAGGACTGCCTTGTTCTGCTGTTTTTGTGAATGTTTTTTTAATTTTTTTTCGCGCATAAGTGCGCAAATATCTTACATTATACTGTGCCTTATCAACAATGAATAGAATTTCTTTCTTGAGGATAAATAAAGTTTATCTCATCGTATTTTACCTTGTCTTATCGTAAGAAAGAGATGTACGATTGAACATGTAATTCAATACCCTAATGCGAGATGCTGAGGAAATGTGACACATTGATGTATTTCTGCATTGATGTAATTCTGTTTGAGGCCAAAAGCACAACCAAAGTGACCTTTCTTAAGATTTAGATGGTTAAATGGAACGTACCGTTTATTTATTTGTTTATTTACTTATTTGTTTATTGCTTTTTGCACTCGGTAAGCCTTCATTTATAAGGCGGTTATTTTATTGCTAGGGTTTTACATGTAATGTTCCTTTCGTTACCTGTCAGTTTCTGTTTTTGTTTCAATTTTTTTTTTTTTTTTAGTTTTTTTTTTTCTTGTCGTTTTTTGTTTTTAATCCATCTTTTTATACTTGATTGTTTATATTTATCTGTTTGCTGTTTGAATTTCGTCATGGGATAAGCAGAATGGATTTTGTATAGAATCTACTTTTTCTTCCTAAAACAAATTGAATCACGTGATCTAGAGCAATTAACCGTTTGCTAACCGTTATCAGATATAGCTGAGTTTGTTGTTCATTGGTTAGACATTCAGCCTATTTATCCTGGCCGGATTGACGTATTCAGGAACATATGTATTGCTCAAGATGTATGCATAAAATAGAGATAGATTTTCTATAAAGGGGGCATCAGTACAATGGCAGCTACAATTTGTCACAGTTTTCTAGGCTATAATAATGACTTTTACAGAGTTATCAATCTCTGCAGATAAATCTGTTACTTTCTCATCTCCAAGCAGTTCTATGTTGTTGTTGTTTTAAAAAACAACTGTACATAATTTTCCTTACAATATCTTCCAATCATGTGACTAAACATCAGAGTAAAGAGTTCTGTAAAATGCACCCGCGGGGAAAAACGCTACAATTTAAGTTTACGTGTGAGGTTTGAAGACAGGAAGACAAGGATAAATGACAGGGCCAGCTGCTGTTTTATCTGCTATCGTGCAAACCATTCCTGTGCTCTTACAATGACAGAAAAGCATCCCCACCCATCTCGGCCACAACCTTGAAATCTGTGACATGTCGGTGACTTGCTATGCTTAAGTTCAGAGAACAGAATTATGCAATCGCATATCATTGCAGCTAATCTCATCGTCCATAAAGTGTCCATGGTGTTAAATTGCAGTTTAATCATGTGAACCTGAAGCAGCTTTCTGATTCTTATCATTGCTGTTGTTTTATTTTGTTCTTGACTCTGTTGTTGTTGCTGTTGTTGTATTTTTGGTTGTTTATAAGGTATGTGACATAAAGTAGATTGAAAGACACAGTTAATCTTCTTGAACATTTCCTCTTAAAGAAGGAGGGAAGCCGTATAATATAAGAGAATAGGCACTTTCAGATAGGTAACTGCAGTATTGGAAACTATGACCGCTCATACAGCGGCAGAGAAAATACAACTGAAACTACCAGATACCCAGTATTAACAGTAACACAAAGGTTCTCATGCGATCTCATACAGATGCATTTGAACACAGAATCGCGTATGCGCCCATATTCATATACAGGGGATGTTGACAGATTATTGGAAACTGGAAATGATTTTTTTTTTTTTTTTAAGAGACAACACTACTTTGAAAGCAAAGTTTTGGCGATTGTCTTTATCAGAATGGTAAGGCAAAATCAACTTTACCATCCAGCCTTAAAAGGGGAGGTGCCTTTTTTGCTATTACAGCTTATAAACAATTTTTACTTTTATTATCGGTTCGGCTTGTTCGAATCAGAGGAAAAAAAAATTATTAGTTCGAACAGTTGCCATGGCAACGCCACCATTTTTATTTTTGGCTTCTCTGAAGTGGTTATCCCTCTCTTAGGATACTGCTGAGGAAGATGGACAAACGAATATAACAGTTCTTCCTTTTCTCATTGTTTTTCTTCCCATTTTTCAGGTTTCAAACTGGTTTTGCTCTCTCAGGTCTTTTCTGTCTCACAGGTTCAAAACAATCGGTCATTACCCCGCAAAGAGATAAGTTATATCATGACTATTTCTTCCCTTAACAACATCAAACTAGTGGCCCATTAGCAATTATGAGCTGTTGGCTGCCGAGTTTGGAAAGTAGAATCCCCTCACTTACCTACTTCAAGGTCTCTTCTTTTCTCTTTTCTTCGGTCATATAACAGAGTAAAAAGCCAGGTGCTTTGCCCGAGGTACATCTGTTAGGCGTGAACCACCGTGTCTTACAAGGTACACTGCTTAAGTTCGTGGCTTACTTTCCGTAGTCCGCTGGAGAAGCCTCTAAAAAGATTCATCACCTCTTAAGCTACCTCGGCGTGTCCTCATCTGTTATGTCCAATTTCTTGAGAGGAACTCCGAAAGTTACCTTGAGTGTGAAAGTGTAGACTATCAAGGGGAGCTAACGACCAGAGGGTGTTGAGTTAATGGTCTTACTCCCAAACAACGTCGCAAGCACCAGTCGAACACGTAACGTACATGTTTACAAATTATGACGGCGGCGGGGAAAGTAACCATCGGGCAAAGCATTGAAAGACAGCAGATATGGGAAAGAAGCGTATTGTATAAAGCTTTCGTTCGGGACAGATATGAAAGCCCAAGGTGAAAGTGGGAACTTATGCTCTTTTTAGGATTGCGTGATTTCTTTTTCATTATATTGTCAATGAGAACCTTTTCTGCCCTTCGTGGTATTAGGCAGGCGAAAGCGGAATCGAAATTTCTTGAAATTAAACGATGCTGTCGAAAATGAATACCCGCTTCCCTCAGTTCCCATTCCTTCAACTCTAGTATTACTAGTAATGAAAAATGCCGGTATATCATTTTGGAGAAGTTCTTTCATCATGAATTTTTCTTATAACTTAAACTTTTCAGGACACCCAAGACGATTAATAACCAACAAATTTAAAAACGAATATCAAGTCTGCATAATCTTATTAGTACATCTAAAATGTCGGGAGGGCGTTCATTAGCATAACCCAGAAATAACTGGTGTGCATCCAATGCTTTCATAATCGGTGTGCACCTCCAAGAATGTCCTGGCCTGTCTTGGAAAACATTCGGGTCTCGCTTTTCTCGAGCCTGGCTTGGGCCAGATCAGTTTATTTTTCTAAGATAACTTATCTGGTATACCTTATCACTCTCTGTGTACGCCGTTAATACACATTCTCCGCCTATCTAGAAGGAGAGGCAGAAGGATGAAAATAAGCTAACCCGCTATGACGTCTCAGACTAAGGGAGGTCTCTCCCCCTCAAGTTCTCAGGCTGCACAGTTTGGGGAGTAGAGATTTTCCCGAGCCAAAGACGTGTATCCGAGCTGAAAGTAACAGGGGATGAAAGGTGTATTTGTGTACGTTTTCTGGTGCATGTCAGGCTGTATTATGCCTGTCTGTTTATGGGGTGTGAACGAAGGTCGCTTAACAAAAGAGTAGAATAGAACAGAATATGAGCATAACGGGAGACTGGAATGGGAATCGGGGCGATTACATATTTCAGTTCTCGTTCTTGTCTCTGGTTTCTATTCTAGATTCGGAGATCTCTTTAGTCACTGCACCGAATGAACTCACAGATTGCTAACGTTCCACCTGCTCCACTGCACAAGTAAACATGCACAGAAAGTAAATATATAATGCCACATTTCACTCGCACACCTACTTCTTTGTCCTTTTGCGCCTCACACCCGATGTACTCAAGAACCTTTTTTGCTTTCTCCCACTTGTTGTCTATCCACGCTATTCCTAAACATTTAGTCTGACATCAATGCATGTCTTTTACTCATCTGTGCTCGTTTGAGCCCTCTCATATTCTATTGGCCTAGGTTTCCTATACGCTAGAAGGCAGTTTGTATTTTTTTTAAAGCATCATCTATCTGCTATACTTTCAGGCTCCAAAAAAGTTTAATTTCAGTATGACACATTATAACAATGAAATCATTTTTAATTCCACGCACTCGTGTTCTTCAACTTTAAAGTTTGCTTATCCACTGTCCTCTGCATCATTTAAAGAGATACATGTTTTATTATTTCTGCAGTGGTTAAGATTTCTATTTGATCGATAATGTATAGCTCATTTATTTCATCCAGTGTTCCAGAAAAAATGAAAATAAAAATATTTCTCTTCCAGACACCTGTGTTGCTTTTCACAAATAACATTCACTCCAAATAACCAATTTCACACTTTTAATTGCCATATCTTCACTCCATCTATCAGCAGCACTATTGCGATTATCGGCGTCCCTACGAAAATGACAGCCAGATGTGAGAATCACGGTGAAAATGACTCATTAACTTGGTCTGAAATTGCACCCTAATCATTATTTCATCCACACGAGCCTCCCATAGCTGTCTATACTGTCTTCCCATCATCCGTACCATTTACACATCCTCTCAGCACCACCCATGCTATATCCTCATACCATCTTTCTGCTACCATCCTTCCTATCTTCGAATCACCATCCTCTTACTATCTATACCATCCTCCCACAACCAGTCATATTACTTTATCAGCTTCCTACGCTCATTCCGATCCACGAACATGCCTCACGACTAGCCGATACCATCCTCTCACAGCTCTCCATACCATCTTCCTATCATCCGTACCATCCTCTCACAGCTCTCCATACTATCTTTCTACCATCCATACCATCCTCTCACAGCTCTCCATACCATCTTCCTACCATCCATACCATCCTCTCACAGCTCTCCATACCATCTTCCTACCATGCATACCATCCCCTCACAGCACTCCATACCATCTTCCTACCATCCATTATCATCCTCTCACAACTCTCCATACCATCTTCCTACCATCCTTACCACCATCCTCCCCCAATCAAAGATACCACCCCCTGAAGACCATCCATGCTAATCATCTAAGACAAGCGCCCATAAGGGACCCAGGCCCGTACACGTGAGCTCCGGACCATTAACGCTATCGCACACGTGCGACAAAGGCGTTCACGCTTGGCCCACCCTGTCCCAAAGATAGCACTCACGACACACAAGCTCTTCGTCCAGTTGTACAAAGAAAAGGGGAGCATTGCACAACATGACAGCCAGACGGGGATCCCGGATTAAAGGGATCATGATCCCAGACAACACTGTTTGGAACGGCCTTCTTTACTCTCCTGGGACTCAGCCTCAAGTCTGGATCACGTGCGAGCTCGAATGCTGAAATTTCACTCTCCATAGCGATGTCTTAAAAGGTCTCATCGACCCCTCTCTTCTGTCTTTGTTTGTTCATTAGAGTTTGCATCGTGTTTTTTAAGAAAATTTCGGAAATTGTCTAAGGTCTTTTTTTCATTGTTTGTCCATGCGTCCTCAAGATTGGTCGTTTTTCACTCGGGTGTTTTTAATGGGACACTTTATTCTGACATTTGATCAAATGTCATTTGTGAAGATTATAATGAATAGTTCTGTTTTGTTGGTCGGTAACAAACAGGATCACCCGATGTTGAGGTTGATTAAATGTGACCGAAAAAGTAACAGATAATTGCATAATACAATAATACAATAACGATGGCATCCAGAGAAATATCACTCATTCCACTTCATATCTGTTACTTTTTCGGTCATATTTAATTTATCTCAACATCGGGTTATCATGTTTGTTAGCGACGAACAAAACAGAACTATTCATTATCATCTTTTCCAAATGATACTTCATCAGATGTCAGAATAAAGTGTCCCATTAAAAATTCTGTGGGTGCCATCGTTATTAATTTGTTCTATATTTGTGAGAACTATTTTCAATCTCTTTAAAGAGAGTTAATAGTCCAATCGCTCTCGTCATTATTATCTCTCATAATTCTTAGAAATTATCTCAAACATTAAATTATTCCAATTTTTTTTTTTTTTTTTTTTGTCAAACGAAATTAAACAATTTAAGTAAGAACACGAATATTTGGCATTTGAGATTAAACGAACGATCATTGCTGTAGGCTGCAAAATAACGTTTCAATGTCTATTTTATGCATCCAGTGTTTTGGCCATCAAAGTCTTCAAATATGATTTTTAATTTCTGATTCACATAACTGTAACTACTTTTAATCTAAGCTACTAAAAAAAATATATATATATATATATATATTCATAGCTTATGTAATTCAAAGGAATTTATGGGACGATATAATGTTCTCTGATCTTGAGAATGCTTGTACCTTTTCTTCTCAAACTCTGCTTGGTAGAGCAAATATAGATATATAATACATATTTTTACTAACGAAATTTTAATCGAACAGGTAATTAAAAAAATATTTGAATTCGCATTGCCAAGATTGTAGTCGCCAGGTCACGTTCGTTCGATCCACTTGTGTAAATTCACTGTATTAATCCAGCGGTGTTTTCAGTGCGTTTTCTCTTGGAAGATAATCAAATTTGGGGATATCTAGACTTCTGAAGGTGCATTTCCAAATTTGCTATATCAGAAAATAGATATAGCAAACTCTAAATACCTGTCGGCATGTTTTGCAAACTAGCTCAGGGAAACGTTCTATTCCAAAATTTAGCTGTAATCAAATTAAAGGTTTGTAGTGTTTCTTTTCCTTGTTAAGCATATTATAAGAGGCTGCTTTTGCTTTGGAAAAGGATAAACAAGTTCAGTTTGCTGAAAAGAAAGAAAGAAAGAAGAATTCTGAAACTTTATAATTAGCATTATTTAGAACAATATATTGACCAACAGTGCATTTGGAATTACAGAAATAGAAGTTGTAACAGAACTGACATCAATAAAAATCTATTTAACAAAGCGCACAATACTACTTGTGTACTCATGTTCTTCGTTCATTTGCTCAATAATCTAATCGAAGCAGTTTTGTTGTTGTTGTTGTTGTTGTTGTTATTTAGTCATGTTTTTGTTTATCCTGTGGTCACCATGCTTTTCCAGGCAACTATTCATAAGTCATTTAATTGGTCACGATTGAAGCGGATTAAGACTCTCTTCTTCTCCCCTCCCTCTCCTATCTTCTCTTTTCCTCTTCTCCCCACTCTTCTCTTCCTTTCCTCCTCCCCTCTCTTTCCGTCCCTCCTCTCTTCTCCTTCCCTCTCCTCCCTTCTCTTCTCCTCCCCTCTCTTCTCTTCTCTATTCCTCCCCTCTCCTCTCTTCTCTATTCCACTTCTCTCCTTTCTTCTTCTTCTCTTATCCTCTCCTCTCTTTTCTTCTCTTCTCTTTTCCTCTTATCTCCTTTTTTCTCTTGTCTTTTCCTCTCCCCTCCTTTCTTTTTCTCTTCTCTCCCCTCGTCTCTTCTCCTCTCCCCCCATCTTATCTTACCTTCTCTTTTGTTATCTTGGCTTGGCTTACTCTGGCTTGGCTTGGCTTGTCTTACCATCTATCTTATTTTATCTTTCTCATTCTAAGTTAACAGAACATAAAAGCTGTCCAAATCATGCAATCAGTGTTTTCCTTTTCCCGCAGGTTTTATCCGAATGGTTCTGATTTTACATAAAATGAAATTATCCTTTCTTTAAAGAGTTCTCTATTTGCTCTCAGCCTTTCGCTTTTCAATCTCACTACCATTCTCCTTTCCCACTTAATGCGACCCTCTTTGTTTTTTTTGTTTTTTTCTTTTTCGGTATTAATAAAGATAATAATTTTCAACTTTGATCGAAAATGATGATCATAATAGAAAATTCCGCCTGCGTTATTGTTTGTTCAGCATGCTTTCTATGTGCGTCTAAGTGTTTGTGGTTTACATTTTTAACCATTATATGATTTTAGGTTGTCTTGTTTTGCAGAGATGCATGTGTGTGTGGGTGAGGGTGTGCATTTTCACAACGACTACCTATCGTCTAGATGTGTGGCTGTGTATATGTGTGATCTACCTGTGCTCTAAAATCAGCCTTGGCTTTCTCATTCAAATTAGGCGGGCCCCCAGATTTCCGAGAGCACAGATGCCAGGACAAAAATAATAAATAACGTTGTTGATAAGGCAGAAAATTGAAATTAGCGCCCTTGGAAAGAGTGGCGCCCCTTGCATAATCTCCGACCCATCTGGATCGTCTGATTGGCTTACCGGTCCTAGATGCATGTGTGCCAGCTCTGTCTGTCTGTCTGCACTATTTTATCCATCTGTCTATCTCTTTTTCTTTCTCGTTCTTTTCTTTCTTATTTTTTCTTGTTTTATACAGTTTCTTATTCTGCAATGAACGAGACCTCCAAAAAATGTGTCTGATTGTCTTTCCAGCCATCTCTGCATGTGTGTATGTGTGTGTGTACACATCTGTCCGTCTGTTGAATCTATTTTATCCATCTGTCTATCTGTCTCATTGTTTTACGGTCTTTCAGTCTGCAGTGATGGGAGGTTCCTTGCCATCTCTTAACCCATGCTGGCTTACTAGCCCTCTCCGGCTGTTGGTGTGTCTGTCTGTCTGTTTAATCTGTTCTATCCATCTGTCTTCCTCGATTTTCTTTTTTTTTTCTCTCTCTCTCTCTCTCTCCTTTCTCTGTGTCTCGCCCTGCAGTGAAGGACATCTTCATGACATACCATAAGCCACATTGACTCATCGGGCCTTTATATGCATGTCTGTGTCTGCCTATATGTCTGCTGTCTGTCTTCTCTATTTTATCCATCTGTTCATCTCTCTCGCTCTCTCTCTCTCTCTCTCGTCTCATGTTTTTGAATCTGCAATAAATGAGTCTTCCAAACAGACTCCTGCCTTTCTTTCTATGATATTTTGTCTATCTGTCTATCTTCTCTTTTCTCTCTCTTTCCCCCTCTTTTTCTTTCTCTCAAACAGTCTCTCAATCTACAATGAAAGAAGCCCTCAGTGTGATTTCATAAGATTTTATGTCTGATGCATTTATCTGATGGAAGAAACAAATCATAGCTAGCCTATGGGTGTTTCCGCGCTAGCTGGTCTTCCCATAATCGAGGCTTTCTTTACGTTATGATTGCATTACAATAGCTAAGATTAGGATGTTCGGCTCTTAGAAAGGCCGTGCTCTTTTTCTTGGGAATCGCTCAGTTATATTTTGCTTTCTTATGCTGTGTGAATTAGGGGTCTGTGCTCACTCCTTCTTTAGTATTATGTTGTATTATTGTTGTTGTTTGCTGATGATGATTATGATGATGATGTTGCTGTTATCTCCTAGTCGGGAAGGAGGTCGATTCGTCTCTGTTGTTGTTGTTGTTGTTGTTGCTTTTGTTGTTGTTGTTGTTGATTGTTGATGTTGTTGTTGATGATGTTATTGCTTTTGTCGTTGTTGTTGTTGTTGTTATTGTTGTTGTTGTTGTTGTTGTTGTTGTTGTTGTTGTTGTTGTTGTTGTTG
>JBCAUA010064308.1:0-11211 GCA_038406235.1 Peronia verruculata
CCAGAAACAAACCAAACAGACAAAGCATCCAATATTGGAACATGTATATTATAGATTTCTTCAGAGATGGGTTAGATGAATGTTAACAAAGTTTTAAACACTTAGCCTTCTAAAGCCTAGTGTTGCAAATATGGTACCTATCATTGAAAGACTATCAAAAGCAATTGACAATAATTTTTGCATGATTTCGTAAAAATAAATAATAGAGGCAGATTGCAACTCTTTTATTCTACATTTAAATATTAGAAGAGTCTTAACTTGTTATTGATAATGTCATGAACAGAGACTAGATGGATGAAATTCTGACCTCTTTTCTCAGTATTCCCTGGGTACTAGAGGGTTAATATGATAGCATAAAATTATAAAATGTGTTCGATGAGGAAATAAAAAGTTAGGCTTTCATTTAACGCAGTGGCGAGCTATAGAAGAACCAAGATAATGTTTGCATGGCTAAACATTCAGGTCATCATCTCACTTGAACATATTAACAATGGTATTCTTATTTATATGCGACCGTGTTGAACAAAATACACTCATGACATAAAATATGACAATGTTTATACAATGCTATGACGTACTACAATACATGGCGATGAGAAATACTTCATATATAATCATGCAAATGTCCTATGGAACTTTAAAACTGATATCTCGGGTACTGTTTAATAAAAAATGTGTATGAACGATAGGGTATAAATGGGGGAGGGAGACAGTAAAACCCATCATTGTCTTTGCCATGTAAAAAGAGAAAAAGAAATAATAAACACATTCAAAAAAGGCACTGCTGGAAATTCAGTCTCTTACTTCTCTTTGTTATCATGTGATTGTGGGAAAATACGTCACTGATACAATGTTTGTTTTCTGAGATGTGCTGTTGTTCTAGGATTGGCCTGCACAGTCATCCGACAGCATGTCGCCAAGGACGTTCTTCACTGTGATGTTCGGATCCGAAGCACCAGCCATCAAAATTCTATTTCTTCCATTGTATGTTACTGCTGTTGTTGTTGTTTTTGTTGTTGTTGTTGTTTTGTTGTTGTTGTTGTTAACTTGTTGTGTGCATTAACATCAAATTGTCCATAATGGTCTTAGCAGCTCAACAGTAATAATAAGAATGAAAATAATATGTTACTATGAATATTATGTAAGTACGTTAGGACGACACATAACAGAACCAGCAGAGGAATGGATTGTCGTAGGCTTCAGTTTTGTGCGAGCATTGCTTAATGACAATGGTTTTGGAAACAACGGCCATGGATGTGAAAAAATGGTGGGTCTGGGGAGTTCTGAGATTCCATATGAAGACGAAGAGGGACAAATGACATGGGGCCCACTTTTCAATATGGGAGAAAAGTGAAATTATTATGCCTTGTGTTGTTGTTGTTGTTGTTGTTGTTGTTGTTGTTGTTGTGGTCTATTCAAAGCGCTTGTATTAGTGACTATGCCTTCTGATAGTAGTCTCAAAAGTTTTAAAATCAGGGCGTCTGTTGTCTCCTATACCACTGGCCCTCATATAGCTATAGTGAAAATCCTACTTACCAGCACGAATGTATGTTGTGTCCCTTCATAGCTGCTCACAGATTCTGTTTTCAATGGCTGAGGCAAACTGACTACTGTGTCCAATGGCATCAGATGTATCTTCAAGTGGTGGGTTTCAGAAGCGAGTGATATCGATCAGTGATATTTATATGCGGCTCTGAAGTCTGTCCTCTTCCAATTGCTTAGTACAGCAACAAAAACAAAAAGTTCTCGAGCTCTGACTGTACTACTGAAGAACAGGTAAGATTTAGTGTTCACTGCTGGTACTCACCAACCTCATCAGACTAAAATGTAATTGATACAGAAAGGAATCTTGGTTCGTATGTTCACTCTCAAACGAACATGAAGTATGTAAACTTGTGAGGTTGACAAAAGCAGTAGAAACAGTAGTTGATAGAGTCACCACTCTGTCTCTGAACAGTGAAGTAACAATATTTCTATGACGATAATGTAGAACTGACACTTAAAAGCTCGTTTATGGAGCTGATACAATTAAGGTGACACAGTTTCTATACTCTAGGGAGAGTTATATAACTGAGACTGGCAGGACGCTAGTAATAAACTTACTCTTGGGACCCTCAGCACAAATCTCCATATCTATGTTTCACTTTACGCTGTTGTCACTAACTGAAGTCGACATCTACAGGTTTACAGATATCTCTCGAGTTCTGAATGATCACTTCCCTGCAAACGAGTAAATATCTGTGTTACCAAGAAAAGAATTCAGTGAAGCGTTAGAACACACCTGTTGATGAAAATGAAAAGAATTTTTGTTAGGTTGTTGCAGCCGGTCCGATTCAGTTTCGTAATTTCGCAATTTCACATGTAAACGTGTTTTGAGAAGTTATAATTCCGTCACATTGTCTGCTGCCATGACATGCTGTCTTTATGTGCATTTAGCGTCTGCAAATTGTGCAGGTTGCACTATGTCGATTCGGTGGTTTTTAGACAGTTTGATGACTCACGCATTAAACCAGTTTATAATCAATGTCTTATGAAAATATTTCGGGCTTAAAAAAATGATCTTTTTTTCTTGTTTCATATTTCTGGACAATGTTCTCTAGTCAAACTAAAAAATCATAGCATCGAGTTGTCTTGCTTAAGCCCGCTCTGAGTGGAAGACACCACCCATCTCTGACAGATCTGTGTCAAATGCATGTTGCATTTCTCTTTACAAGCAGCTGACTTCTTTACTCTATATCAAGCCTATACATGACTGGATTTCTATTCTGTGTCATATCTGTGGACTGTGACAATTCTTATACGATTGTATAATACCTGTGCAGTCCTTAAATTCCTGTTCTCAGTCAGTATCGTGTTAGGTTATTCCTTATCCAGTTCGTTCACTATACAGCAATTGCAGGTTGTATTGTGCTGTAATGTCCTAACACACTGTTCCTAACTATTATGTTGTGTTGCGCTGTATTGTCCTAACACACTGCTCTTAACTATTATGTTGTATTGCGCTGTTTTGTCCTAACACACTGTTCTTAACTATTATGTTGTATTGCGCTGTATTGTCCTAACACACTGTTCTTAACTATTATGTTGCATTGCGCTGTATTGTCCTAACACACTGTTCTTAACTATTATGTTGTATTGCGCTATATTGTCCTAACACACTGTTCCTAACTATTATGTTGTATTGACCTGTGTTGTCCAAATACGCTGTTCATAACTATTATGTATCAAACAAATAAACAATTCACCAGAGCTCTGGATCGGAATCGTGAATGGTTCACTTCCTATTTTATGTCAAGATCTCTAAAATCTGACTGATCCGTGTGTAGTATTCATACGGCCAACACCTTAACTGAACACTTTGCTGTAGTCACTGTGCGCCACACACAGAAAGTACGAGCAACTGCGGCTTATAGCGCCCGTCTTATGGTTCTTGCTCACAACCGAAGATTAACCAAACTATCCCTCGACCATAGATAGCCTGGTTAATCTTTCCAACTCCTGTCTGAGTAGTCCGTCAGTGGCAACCTTGCCTGTGCTATTTGCCAAAAATGATAATTCATGAGTCCAGTGGGTGAGTCCAGTGTCTCCAGAGATGTGGTCCATACAGCCATGTGCGCTAGAAGGTGGGGTAGTGGTGGGTGGAGGTGGAAGGAGAGCATTAAAGCTGTGGTAGGAATTTCCGTTGCTTAGAGCCAAAGAAAGTGAGTCTTTAACGTGAGGAATAGATCGGACTTTGTGGGCAAGATAGAAGAAGGGCACGGACACCGACTACAAGGAATCGAGGAAAGGAAGAAATCGTGGTGTGCCAGCTCTGCAATTGAGAGTGCTTTAATTAGTACGAGGTCACAGATTCGATTGCAGAATTGTTCATTGTTCTTATTTTTCACCCATTCTTTGATATGTTTCCATTAACACTCTTAATATTTTTTATTTTCTGTCTGTCTGCCTGCCTGCCTGTATAAGTTATGTGAATGTTGTTTTACATAATATGAATCATTGTATCTCATCAGTTATGGTTATGGTTTTTATAAGCTTTTCAACCTCTTGTAGTGGTGGTAATCTCAGCTGTCCACAACCGTGGTCAAAAAAGAACATAACACTATTGTGTTATGTGATCACTGGTCCATCATAGTATTCCTTCTGACAACAAATAAAATTTATCTTATATCTTTTCTTTACTTATCATATTTTATAGAAGTAACCTGTCTATTGCTTTCTGGATTGAGGATCGCATTGTACAGATGCTGATGATGTTTAAAACTTATGAAACTGCACAGGAGAAATAAATTATGAAAAGGTCAGTGCTGTCATGGATAAATGAATGCAAAAAACCAAGATTTCTGTCCCTGTGTAGCTTTTCAAAAGAATAATACCGGTAACTTTAGGGTCACTATTGTCACATTCATCTCACATGTTCTGTGTTCTCAAACAGTTGAGTCACTTTGATGGAGGTAGGAATGACATGATGGGGCGGGGAGGGACAAAATAAAGGGGGGAGGGGAATGGAGAGAGGAATCAAGGAAAAGGTAATTAAAATTTGCTTCTAGTGACTTTGCACTGAGATATGACATTGTATTCACATCAATTTGCATTTTTTTTTTAAAGTAATGTCTCAGTTTATTTTACATGTAATTTCAGATAAAAATTGTTCGAGTAGGTTGAGCTCTTCTGTTTATTAGTTCATCTGGCTTTTGCCCTTTTAGCTCCTGATTTTATACCCTGTTTTGATCTCAGTGCATTTGAAATCATTGTCTTTTGTTTCACCGCTTTTTTTTCTGTTCTTGTTTAATTTGTTTGTTTGTTTTTCTGTTGTTGTTGTGTTTAAAGCTCCGTCTTGCTTGCTAATCCCTTATTCTCAGGTTTGGACACGGAAACTTGACATAAACCATCAGTTCTAAACAGCTCCAAGTGGCTTGATCTGTGTTAAAATGTGTCGAGTTTGAAGTCAGTGATGACATCCAGTATAGGTTTCAAAGCGACATTTCCACGAGCTACTCTGTCCAGGCCATCCATAATTATCCTCCGGGGAATCCCAGGAGAAGTGGAATCATAACCGTTACTGTCACGTCCATTCATCTAAGAGTCGCCTCAATGGGATCATGGACACCCAGGTTCCGCTTCTCCCTTCTACCATAGTGGTTTTCATAACTGACGACAACGGAACACGGTGAACAAGAACTTGTACAGCACTGGGATGTCTAGCTGAAGTGAACAGGACGGTGAAAACATGGACGAACAGAAAAGAATGTGCAGGTGGGGTCAGATTAACACCTTCACTGCAAAAACTATAGGTACTTATGATGTTCTGTTGTTCATCATTAGTCAAATCAAGCCGATAATTGTCCCGACATTCCAAATACCCACATCTTTAGGGTTATTGAGTGTTTGTGTTTTCACCCCGCCAAGGGCGAGTCACCGCTTTAGGAGTTTGCAATAATCTAACAATTTTCTGACAGTTATTTCCTCACAGCGTAATGGTTAAGGAGACTGGTGCAATTTTTGTCTGGCCATGGTACTGAAGACAAACAAAGCGAAGTTTTATCGACGCGGCGGTTTGGAATTCCTAAAAAGAAATCAAGCCAGCAAGATTCCAGGTTTAAATGAGGCAGGCATGTTCAAAACGAAGTCTTGAATTTTCAGTGAGTACGTGGGAAGGCTATTTTTTATTAAAGCTGAGTTTCAGTGTATAGTAAAGGAAGTATTCATTTTTCATCCAGGAAATTCAGATATTGTCCTATTGCCATTCTCGTCGTCATCGTAGTTGTTGTTGTTGTTGTCGTATTATTGTTGTTCTTGTTTTGTTCTTCTTGCTCTTGTTCTTGTTACTGTTGTTCGGCTATGTTAACGCAGTGGATCTATTGCCTATTGGCAGTACTTGTTTCAGTATTCGACTACTTTCATTTCTACAGAATGCCAAACTAGAATGGTGATGAAATCCGTGGCTATTGGTAAAGTACGATCTAATGTGATATCGAGATAAAAGTAAATTACTGGAATATTTTCTTTAGAAGAAAAAAATAAAGTACTGAAAACCACTGCTACACGTGTGGCCAGTGCTAAGTGAGAACGAGGGATAGCTTGACCGAGTTTGTGGGGGGAAAAACGGGAAGATAGAAAGAGGGGAAATAAAGGAAGCTCCTAGCTGGAACTATTTAGACCATTCCCAGGAGAGAGAGAGGGGGGAGGGGGGAAGATGGGGAGAAAAGAGATAAGAGGAATATTATTATCATCACCAGCCGTGGGAGTATCAGTAACTTGTTATGTATGTTTCAGAATTTGTCAAGAAATGGAATTTAAATAGAGCATTTGAATAAATGGATGAAGGGTTTGTGATTATAAAGATTATATTGTCCTCTATCGAATGCAGTTTGAAAGATTCGGGGTTGACCTCATGAAATATTTATTTTCAAAAAACAAAGTGAAGACAGGCATTTCAAGGAAAACAATGCTTTTAATATATATAAACACCACGTGATTCCAACTTTCTGATCATACGTTATTAATGGATCATCAAGTAAACCATCTCTGTAAACAAATGTATTGTGAACTGTATAGAACAAATGCCACATCTGTTAAGTGAGGCTCGTCTTACAATTCTTATTTCGGCATTCATTTTTCCGAGATTAGATTATTGCAATGCTCTGCTGTCAAATCTAAATAATGAGACTGTAAACAAACTGCAGCGTTTTCAAAACAAAGCTGCTCGGCTCGTCTTACGAAAACCGAGTTGAGAGCACATTGCCCCTATGTTGGTTGAACTACACTGGTTACCAGTAAAAGCCAGAATGAAACAGAAGATCGCACTGTTGTGCTTTATGTATTTAAACTAAACATCACCACAGCGTCTTCAGACCTTATCCACCAGTACATACCATCTCGGTCATTAAGATCATGTGATGAAGTGCTACTAAGTATGCCACCTAATCCAAAGAAAAAGGTTGGAGAAAGATATATACAGTGAAATATCCAGTGATCACATCTTCACTTGGGAATAAATCAAGTTTTAAGGAGGTACAAAGATGAGTTGAGTATCTTTTTAAAGCTGGATAATGTCCTCCATCGATGTATATAGAGCTATTATTGGTTAATGCCATTAGACATTAATAGAGACACGACACGATGAAATCAGGCGTCCGTAAAATCTGAGCATATGGAGTTATTGGTATTACTATGAAGATTACTCCTTTCTCTTTCTTTGTGTGAAAAAAAAAATGTTCCACCTTAACCAGAAGTTGAGATATTGGTAGTTAAAGACAATGGGGTGACCTGTTGCTGCAGCTGAAGTTAGTGAAACAATGACCGATCACTTCATTTCATCCTGATGAATCCCTATTAGGCCGAGCAATTTAATTACAATTTCTGAACTGTTACTCAGTCTCAGTGAAAGGCATATTAAGACTGATATTAGAAGGGTTCTGTGAAGAAAAGAAAATGCGTTGAAAATTCATTCAAAACACGTTGCAAAACACGTCATGATTTCTCCGGTCGCCTGAGTTTTACGAGCGCCTGATTTCATCGAGTTGCGTCTCTTTTTATACACCAAAGAACAATGTAGTCATTCACATCAAGTGAAAGGATGCTTCAAATAATATATAAAGTGAAATACAGGATGCTTCAGATATATAAAGTGAAATAGCCATGCTTTGTACTAAACTGGTTTCTGTATCTCATCATAAACTGAGTAATTCCCAATCGAAGGTGTCAATGACTGAGTTTATCAAACTATCCGTTAAAAAACAACAACAACAACAACAACAACAATCCAAAACTTCAAGTGACCGCCTTCACCTTTTAAGGAGTGTGTATATTTGATAGCCTTAGAGGTTCATAACTCATACAATAAATGAAAGAGATATTTTAATCGCATGCGCCCCATAACACATAAAGAGACAGAAGGCCGATTTTTGTCTATCTTGAAGATGATCTTGCCTTTGGTATGGTGCCTTAGGATATTGGTTATGGTTCCATTAGCGATCGATACTCACTGGTCAAATGTATCAGAGTAAGAAAAAAGATTTAAAACGGGGAGCCGTAAGTTGTCAAATTTCGGCGTCTTTAATCGCATACACACCTGGCAAATGAAGAGATAGAAAGCCTATTTTTGACTGTCTTAAAGACTGTTATCTTGAATTTGGAACGATGCCGAACGGTACTGCCAGCGGTTACATAAGGAATCGATATTCACTGATCAGATGTGGTGGCAGTCCTTCGGGTCAAAAAAAAAAAGAAAACTTGGGTTGTGGGAATCGTCTTTGGACACGAAAGTGGTTCTTTAGGTCCAGTCCAGAGGCACTGAGTCGGGCACAATGGAGGTCACTGGAAATCTGTTGTCGTGATGGCTGAGGATGAAGCGTTGTTCTCGCGCAGCAGCAGTTTCTTACGATGGTCATCATCAAAGCTGGTTGAGTCCCTGCTGATCATGGCATGCTAGCTCGTTCTTCGCCAGCTGCAGTTTCCAAATCATTTGGATTGATGTTACGCCACTGAGGCTGGCTTTAAAAGGTCCTTGAAACGTGGGCCAGGGCGGCCCTGCTCCCTTTTGCCAGTCCCCAGCTCGCCATATAGCAACCTACGAAGCATGCGATTGTATTCCATCCTGATGATGTACCCCACCCTTCGTAGTTGGACCTTGAGGAGCATTGCTTCATGCTTGCTGGCTGGGCACCTTCAAGCTGGTGATTCAGTCCTGCCATCGGATTCCGAGAATGGAGCAGAGGAATCGCATGTGGAAGTTCTCAAACTTGTTGATGTACCTATGATACAGGGTCCATGACTCACAACCATAGAGCAGGGAGGTTAGGACCACAGAGGTGTGGATTTTCAGCTTGGTGGACAGGTTGGTGTTTTGAGTACTGGTGTTCGCAGTCTTCCAAGTACCTGACTCGCTTTGCTGATCCTGGAGGCGATCTCTTGCCTGAGAATCCATCTTCTGAGATGCCGCTCCCCAGATACTTAAAACTGATCACTTTGTTGAGCTGGGTGCGGTAGATGGTGATGACTGGCTCTAGGGAATTGGTGTTGGGTGCAGGTTGATGTAGCACCTTACCCAGGCTGATGGTCAGGCCGAATTATCAGATGCATCAGTGAGGAAAAGAAATAGTCTTAAAACGGAGAGCAGTAAGTTGTGAAATTCTGGAGTCGTTAATGGCATGAGCAAATTGCAAATCGAGAGATAGAACGCTAATCTACGACTATCTTCAAGAACGTTACTTTGCCTTTACGATTGTGCGCTAAGTTATTGGAGAATGTTCATCAGGGATCGATATTCACTGATCAAATGTATCAGTGTTAGAAAGGAGACATTTTTAAAACGGAGAGGGGCGAGGTGTCAAACTTCGACATCTTTAAATGCATGCGACCCTGGAGAATCAAGAGATAAAATGCCCATCTTTGTAAATTGTCAAATTTCATCATCTTTAATCACATTCACAAATGGCTAATCCAGAGATAGAACCCCCACCTGCCCACGCCCACAGGCGCGCGCTCGCTCCCATCGCTCCCACCCTCGCCCGCCCCCCGCCTTCCCGCTCCCGCCACCGCGCCCTCCCGCTCCCGCTCCCGACCGCACCCGCCCGCCCCCTCCCGCTCCCGCCACCGCGCCCTCCCGCTCCCGCCCCCGCGCCCACCCGAGCTCCCCCGCCCCCTCCCGCGCCCACCCGCGCCAGCACCCTCGCCCGCGCCCACTCGCTCCCGCTCCCGCGCCCTCCCGCTCCCGCGCCCCCGCATCCCCGCGCCCTCCCGTGGGTGTGAGTATTGTGTTTGTATTGCCCCTGTGTGCCATTTCCTTTGTATATGTTACTGCCTGCCTCTTTCATTTCCATTCAGCATGTGTGCCTGCTTTCCTTTGTTTTATCCGTGTTAACGTGTCCCCGCAGTGTCCCTGTGTTTTTAAAACGTGTGTACCGGCACGTGTTTGCGTGCAGAAGGAATTGGTTACATGTCTACAGTCATAAGATCTCATATATCTTGCCACACCCTACTTGCTGTGTTGATGTAAACAGATTCTGATAACGTGTGAGTGCCTGGTTGGTGCAAATTTTCCTTTTTCCTGAAACACAAAGTTAACTCAACACAAAGGACACAGACAAAAGGACAACTCAACGCAGTAAAGAGGCAAATCTGACCAATACACAGGGTCTAAAATCAAAGACACTATACAGATAAGTCGGGACACTGGGCTTATATTGTGTTTACCGCGACATGCAGCGCCCTCAAGCGCCGAGAGTGTATAATCGTAAATAGCAATGGCGGCAATCATCACAGCAAGAAGAGGGCAGTGATGTGCAGGCATTGATTACACAAATTAAGAAACATGGCAATGTTTTTGTTTTTTTTTTTTCGTTTTCCCAAAATGATCCAGAAAGGTTGAGTTTAGGGCACACAATGGTCCAGATATTGAATACAAAACTAGTAAAGCAAGCGGTGCAACCCGCATTTTTTAATAACGTGTATGAAGAAAAGTGTGTACACGCTGGGCGGTAGCACCAGGCTGTGCACGCATTTAAGTGATGCAAAGCAGAGTGTCCGGTCTAACTGGTTTAGTGTCTTTTCTAAAATATCGGGAAAAAAAATATGTACTGAAAAATAAAAAGGGTAAAATTGGTTCATCAGGGCTTTGTCTTTTTCATCTCTGCCTTCTGGCTATCTGCTTTGTGGTGGGGGACAGGATTCGAGTCTTCTAATTCACTCTCCTGTAGAATAAAACAAAACAAAGATGAAAAAGAAAAAAGACAACTGGGATGAGCCTTCGAACATTTCTATGACACGTAAAGAGTATGGAGAGGCCTATACATCATGAACTTTTTGACAGTTTTCTTTTCTTCACTTGAGGTTATAATTATACAACGAGATAAAGAAAAAATGTATGATTATCAGCTTACATCCCCTCGAATGACTCCTCTATGTCTAGCAGCTTCAACAGATTAATAAATGGCAATCTTTGAAAAAAAAAAGAAAGGGATTATCAGTAAAGCTAGGGTATGTCCACTTACCTGATAACAGCAGCTCCTCTCCCTGCCAACTTCCTTTCCCTCTGACATCTGTGAAGGACGATCTGTTAAGCCCGCTGGTCCTCCCCTGTGAAAGAGAGAACAACCAGCATTAGAAATATTGCTGTCTAATGTCACCCACCCCAACCCCAGCCCCAACCCTCTTCTACCCCCATCCCCAACCCTCCACCCCTTCCCCACCCCCTTCCCCAACCCCCCCACC
>JBCAUA010064319.1:0-11211 GCA_038406235.1 Peronia verruculata
CCCCCCCCCCCCCCCCCCCCCCCCCCCCCCCCCCCCCCCCCCCTCCCCCCCCCCCCTCCCGCCATACACATCTACAAGATAAAGTTAGAACACACACACACACACACACACACACACACACACACACACACACAATGACAGACAAAGATAAAACTCACAAGTTAAATTTAGAAGCAAAACGACTGTATGTAGAAACACCAATTCAAATGAGATACGACATGACGATGAAATCAGATTCTCGTCAAATTTTTAGCAGATGGCGTGAGGGGTATCTCTGTAAAGATTATTGATTTCCTTTTCTGTGAGTGGACAAATTTCTGTTCTACCTTAAATAGGAGATGAGCTTTTAAACCCAATGGGGGCTGTCCTGTTGTTTCAGCTGAATTTAGCGAGAAAATAGCCGATCACTTTTGTTAATCCTTATCTATCCATATTAGGCCATACCACTAAATTACAACTTTTGGGCTTTTGCTCAATCTAATTCAGTAAATTTAACTCTGAAAAGCATTCTTAGATCGATAGAAAAGGATTCTGGGACAAAAAAAAAAAAAAAAAATGAAAAAGAAAAATTGCTTTCAAATTCTTTCAATGTTGGAAAACCGTGATTTCTTCGATCGCCTCTGTTTGAAGAATGCCTGATTCCATTCTGCTGCCTCACAAATACCCCTAACCGCATCACTGCGGACAGATAGTATAGCTGGGGACAGAAACAGAAAACAAAAATGATATGCTATGTATGTTGTTAAACCTTTGAACTTTTTTTTTTTTGACATTATTATTCTATTAATTGTGGCAGAAAATGTTTATTAGAATGTAGAACCGACATTTGCAAGGCTTGCTTCATTTCATGGTCTCTATTCTTTATTTTGAGACAGCCCCATCACATATTTTGTGCACAGATGGTCTTTATAATCATCATTTCTTTGTCACCTGCTAACGATAGGAATTCACCTGCATCAAAGTGGGTTTGAATAGTCTTGAATTATCAGAATGAAATTCAGCTTTTATTTAACTACCTTCTTCATCCAGCTGACACCACTCAACTGATGCTAGTCAACGCATGTTGAAATAATAATTAGGCAAATTACTTCCATTTTTCTGCGCTACAAAATAGATCATGTAGGTTTTCATTTTCTATGATTTATCTAAATAAACCTCTGCAGTTCTAGAGCTCTGGCGTCTGGCAAAGTTAGGGTAAGGCGATCTGCGCTGTATAAATTTGTTATTTCTAATTTCAATGCTTTTAAAAAAGGACCAGAACTATCTAAGGATCTTAGTCATATCCTATTTGCAAGCCACTCATAACTGAACGATTTGTTCTTCTTCTCCTCCTATTTCTGCTGTAGATTGGTAGGATCATTTGGAACGTTATATGTGAGATGTTGCTAACGTCTCCATTATTCTGCTCTAGAAACTCTGCCCTGTTCATATTATTCTACATTTATCTCCCCTTTATGCGAAATATTTTCATATTATTATTGTAAATGATACTCTCAGTAATGTTATGCACTGTTTATTGGATTTCGGGTTTTACGTAATAATGTAGTTACCACGCCAGCAAGTTTAGTGGTCGGCGTTTGTTAATGTTTATTTACTATTTCAATCCGCCCATTTACTAACATATTTATACCGAGAAGGGTTCACTAGTCCGAAGGTTCACTAGTCCGAAGGACCAAGAAACTTCGTCATTTTCATTCAATAAGACAATATGGTGCTTATTTTTGTGACTGAACAAACATTACTAAATGTGCCCGTATCTTATTTTTATTGTGTGTGTGTGTGTGTGTGTATGTGTGTGTGTGTGTGAGTGTGTGTGTGTGTGTGTCTGTGCATGTACATGCGTGCATCCATGCGTTTTTCACTGCTGTGGGAAGCAACTAGAAGAATGTTCCCATTAAAAAAAAAAAATTCAATCAAAAAGACAATGTTGCGTTTAATTTTTTAATTAACAAAGGATAATAAATTTGATTTGTTTTTTATTTTGGGTGTGTATGTGTGTGTGTGTGTGTGGATATGTGTGCGTGGGTGCGTGTGTTCATTTTTCACTGCTTTAGGAACCGAAGCGAAGAATATTCTCATAAAAAACACAATCCTCATAAATGTGAACATTCGGACTAGTGAACATTCCGACTAGATCTAGATATAGGCCTCATAAACTTTAATGTGAATCTTCGGACTAGTGAACCTTCGGACTAGTGGGACGTTCCCATTTCTACCCCCCCCTCTCTCTCTCTCGTTAACTACGTTTTTTTTTTCTCCATGACTCCGACAATGAATCCACTCAACCATCCATCCATCCATCCATCCATCCATCCATCCATCCATCCATCTATGAATCCATCCATCCATCCATCCATCCATCCATTCACCCATCCATCCATCCATCCACCCTTCCATCCATCCACCTCAACGAGTCTCACTATAATCCTTACTTATTTTCCACATGTAATATTAATTGACAACACCCTTCACTCTTCACAGCTGACATCATTAGCAAAATCAGTTCAGCAATATCCACCCACCTTACAGATTCGCCCATGTGTTGGTCACCCCAGCCCTCAGCTCGCCCACCTTGTCTGAAACATGAAATCATAAAATGGAGCCAAATTCAACTATGATGCAAAATCACGCCACTTGCAGGGAAAAAAAAAAAAACAAACCTTCAAATAAAAACCCAACCAAACAGCAAATCTCAGGTCATTCTGGGGAATTTCCCAATATGAGCGGGCCAAAAATTCATACCAGTCTGACCCAGTGTAAGCAGTATATACGATCACCTGCATTGTTATATGGGAATGACTCATTAACCATCTAAGCTTGATCGATGTTGAGAATGCAAATAAATGAAAACAAAAAATCAACCTATGGTCATGGGGGTCTGAAAGTACGATAACAATTATTTTGAGTTAAATCCTTTTTGTTATTTTTTATTGTCTTTACCTATGGAAAGAACAACATTCAATCTTTTATATCTTCGTGAGAGTGACGTTGAAATAATGAGATTCTGTGGGTTTAACCATCCTCCACCCCATATTGCTAGGAATATTTCAGGTAGTGAAATATCTCCAATTCATTGCATTAATTATCCATTACTCTCATATTACATTTTGAGAATCAGTTCTGAAATCCATCGGTGACACCACAAGATAGGAGAAAACCATCCATCCATCCATCCATCGATCCATCCATCCATCGATCCATCCATCCATCCATCCATCTATCCACCCATCCACCCATCCATCCATCCATCCATCCATCCATCCATCCCTCAATCAATTCCATCCATTCATCCATGAATCCATCCATGAGTCCATGAATTTATGAATCTATCCACGCATCCATCTATTTATCCATCCATTTATCCATCCATTTATCCATCCATCTCTCCATCCATCCATCCATCCATCCATCCATCCATCCATCCATCCATCCATCCATCCATCCATCTATCTACTTCAAACCAGTTTCACAACTGGTAACTTTGATTTTTTCCCTCATTTCCCATATCTGAAATCATAAAATCTGTTTTGAATTGATAACCAAAAACACTCAGATTCTGAGGAGTTCTATGTTCCCTGTGCTATTCCTCGGAGAGTATGTTGGATGATGTTAGAAAAGCTGAGCTAAACATCAGCAATAAGCAGCTACACACATTTAATGAAATAAATGTGCTATCCCGCAAAATCATGTTAATTTATTAAAGTAGTGAGAAAGAACTGGGATGAAGTGCCTGGGTGGCTGTCGGAGGGAGAACAGGATAACAGCATGGGTTTGCAGATTTCCGTTACATCGTCGCTTTTTCGCCCACCTTTTCTTGGCAACAGACTGGGTTTATAGTTGATAGAAAAACAGATTAAACCTCGCCCTGTTTAGGCCCACTCTATTCAGACAAATAATCTTTTCCCTGAAGGGGAGATCCTCTAATTTCCGTTTCATCCCACGAGGATTTTATTCAGGCTATGGCGCTTTTTTACAAAATAAAGAAAGAAAATCGAACATGCTCATCGATTTAATGAACAACGGACAGAAGAAAGCAGGACAGGGCCTGACCCAGTTTTGTATTATTATGATGAAACTAATAGGCTCTGACTCGGTGTTCAAGCCCTAAAACCCAGGTGTTGAGGCGTCAAGATAAATATTAGAAAAACATCAGCATTTTGGCTTGGACGTCAGAGTGTTTCATTGCTAATGAAAGTTGTTAAAATAAACACAAACGTTTGCTTGGGAGAACGTCCAAGATAGGTATCGATGCTTGAATGATTTTGATCGTAGTGGAAGTACATAATGATAATGATTTCTAAATTTTGAAAAGAAAAAAAAAAAAAGATTCAAAAGCTATTGAAATGAACATTATAACAGTCTACGTTTTTATATTTTAGGATAAAAAAATAACTTGGTTTTATATTTTACTTATTGTCAGGTACCTTCCCATTTCATGCTTCACAACTAGAAATACGCATGAATAGCCATGTCATTTCTTTGAAAAGATTCTCACCTAAAATGTCTTTCATTAATTAAATTTGAATCGCCTGTAGCAGCCAATGAAGTGTTGAAAATGGAAAATGCCATGAAAAAATAGCGTACATCTAGTAAACTGTCCATTTTTTAAAGGCTAGAGCTGCTAGAAAATTTAGAAATCGCTCGTAAATTGCAGTTCTAATAAATGCTAATTCTTATTGGCTTTCAACGATTGACGCGGCAGAATTAATGAATTAAATCATTTTAAAACGACATAATAACGAACGTCCATAGGTTCTGGCTTTGGCAGGGTTAATCTGCATTAACTGAACATTATCGAGAACTCATTGTGCACAAACCTTTCCACTCCTTGAGCTACAACAAAGCACCAGGCCTATATTTCTATGCTGATGCAAGATCGTACCATAGGCAGGAATGTTCATGATAAGGTTACTCATTTTGGGGAATTTCCTGTGTGGGCCGTCACGATCAGAGAAAAAGAGATGGTAATAATAATAATAATATAAAAAAGCTACACGTAATTTTGTCTGAAGTACAATTTCTAACTTCGGAAGAAATGGAGATAGAAAGAGCAGATTTTGAGAAAAACATGCTTGAATTTGGGCATAAAATATCTGCTATGACATCTGTTTTTGGACAGTGTTCGCAATTTGTCCCAGAAAACAAAAAAAACAAAAAAAAATCAAACATCTTGTCTATCACCTGTTAGAAGCAGAAATGGCAGTTACGACAGTTAGGCTTCCAATTGGATGATCGCTTCAAGCCAAATCGCTAACAGAACGTTCAGCTCTACTGGTTTAATGTCGCATTCAGACTAAATCATGTGGCTGTAATGCTCAGCTATGAGTTATTGCCTCCATACAATTAAAATGAGAATGGCTAGTGACAACGACTTATTTATTGGCCTCACGCCTCATCTGAATCATAGATTTATTGCATTCAATTTTGAGGAAAGAGCTAGAGATAGTCGTTTGGCATACTTGTACAGAGGTGGATCTATTATAAAAATCATGACTAAGTTGCTAGTCTCCCTTGTCCATAGGCTTCGGTAACCTAGAAAGATTTTAGGTGTGTTTGTCATTTAACTACGGAAGTATATATATTTTTGTACCCTAGTTCTGTTTATTGAGTTGCAAGGATATGTCAAACGAGCGCTTATCCTGAGATATCAATGGTGACAAACTCGAATTTAATCAGATGTCCCTTTTTAACTTTTACATTTTTATATTGTTGTGAATCCCGGTATTGAGAAAACCTGAGATATGCCTACATCTTTAAAGTAGGGTTAGAAAATTCATTATTCCTGTATCTCATGGTGAAAAGAGTAGATGAATACATAAGGCTTGAAACAACTGCCAAGAGATTGTAATAATACAACTGGAATCAGAACTCGCTGGCATCATGTATGAACAATTCTTGAACCCTCCCCCCCACCCCCCACACCACCATTTATAGTAGTGCAATAAAGTTTGATCAAAATATTACCGGCAGAGGTGTTATCGTTAGAGAAAAAGTGACTCAAAATGTATTTATGTTTTAGTAAGCCAAGCAGAATCTTCCAAGCAGACATGGAGATAATCATGGGTCACAAGTTACGAAACCTCTGTACATTAACTTCATATTTTCCTCATTTTTGTTATGCTCTATTGCAACGTCAAAAGTAAACTTTTAGAGGTAGATCTAGTGTATATTTAGATCTAGTACCTCGAGACATTCCTTCTTTCTTAAACACTTTCTATTTTGATATCTAATAAAAATTTTTAAAAAAAATGCAACAGCTGTATTCTTTACACAAAATAAGGGGAGGGAGGGTGGAAACGGAGGGAGGAAGAAGGGAGAGGGGCTAGTGATTGAATGTGTCCTTTTTCTGCCTTTTAATGCTGGTTAATGGCTGATTATAGTGGCATGACACTCGTGCATAGTACAATGATGACTTCCGATAGAAATTCAATCTATATTCAAATCTGTCCCATCCATCCATCCATCTATCCATCCATCCATCCATCCATCCATCCATCCATCCATCCATCCATCCATTCATCCATCCATCCATACAGGATAATTTTATTGATTACTTAAAACATACAATGTAATGAGAAATCATCACCAGCTTATCTGTTATTCATCTAAAAAAAAAACAAAAAACATTTTACATACTATTCTCTCACAGCTAACCACTATAGCATGAAGCACAAATGGCTGAATTTGTGGTAAAGATGTCAATGTATTATTTGTGTGTTTATAGGTGATCGAACAGTTCATATAATTCCTCAATGGTTGTTGCTAACCAAGGGTTAAACGTTACTTACGTAAGTGTTATCTGCCTAGCTAAATAGAATATGGAATTTTTTTTTCCATGTCATTCCGGGAAAACCAGATTAGAGACACCACGAGGGCGTATCTCTTGTTCCAGGCCAGTACTACGCATAAGTGATCTTAAACTCTTTTTAACCCCTTTCCGTTCGCAATTGGCCATCATTATTTGATGAACAGTCAATAAAGCTAACATTATTAAACATGTAAGTGAAAACCTAACATTTTACATACCCGGGATATGATAAGGAGTTAGATAATATCTATCATACATTTACACCCAGTCTTTCACATCTTTGTTGCCATAATGTTGTTGGTAAATACACAAATGTAGTGTTTCTCACAGTAAATAATCTAACTCAAACACGAACATTTCTGAAATAAAACTGTTCTTGTATTCCCGTTTCCTGTATTTTTTAAGCACATTATAGAAACAGTCGAAGAATCAATTCTTTTAAAAAGTATGGCCAGTGATATCAATTTGCTTAATGTCAAGTTCTTCATATTTTACTTTTGTTTTGCCTTTATTGATGTACTTGATTAGTTATCGGTAGACAGCCGTCTTCAATTTTAAGACATTTTAATAAAATATAACAGTGCTGAGATAAAGACAAAGAATATCTGTAACATGCCAGTTTTTCCCCAGTTCCTACAACCTGTTTTGATATGGATGTGCATTTTTGTTAAAGATTCTGTGATGTCTGAACTTTGATGTCCAAGGTTTATAACATGCCAAGATAAAATGTTCAGACAACACAGATTTTATGTGCATAGATTTCGCTTGTAAGACAACTAGAATCTGGCTCATGTCCTCCGATTTAAACCGATGTTTTTATTTTCTGATGGATGCATCATTATTGCATACCTGTATATCTGCCTGTTGATCAAAATACCCGTGTGTTTGCCTGGGTGTATGTATGCGTGGGGACAAACAGAGTTAAAATGATAACAGACATATTTTTATTCAGAGCGACTGAGATAAAGCAAAAAGCAGGGAAAGGTATTGGCAGATGGACAGAAATAGCCCAGCGTAGGCAGCCAAAAGTAAGGGAAGAAACAATAAAGATTACCTTTTTTGTTATTTTTTTTAAGGGGAAATGCAATTTGAAATTCCTTTGAGTAAATAGTGAAATTCCCGATCTGGGTTCTTAACGCTTTCTTGCCGCGACACCGACGGTGTACATTCCTCATTGGGCACAATGTTATGCTTTTCAGAGATAACAACTGGGATTTCCCGTTTCCATGAGTCATAACCTTGCACAAATGACAATAATAATGAAGATGACGACGACAGTTGAGAACAGGAATAACGGTAATAGAAATGACAATACCATCACATTATTATTTTTACGATGTCGTATTCCATACATTGTGTCTTTTGTGAGTAACAGTCCCTCTTAAATTTTAAGACATTTCTAAAACAACAGTAATAATAATGAAAATCATGTCACCATTTATTAATAGTAGCAACAACAATAATTTTGTGCCAAACGATGTCGAAATTTTGGCGCTCCTTATATACGATACGCTACGATAACTTTATTTTCCACAAAGGTAGATTTTTTTTTCTTGTACAATGCAATAAGGTTCAAAATCATAACAAATCCTAAAAATTATGCATAATGTTAAATAATATATATATTATTAATCATGCATTCACTTGCATATTATTCTCTTGCACATACACACAACCACACATATTTCTATCTCTATATAGTTCTAATAATTTAAATTAGAAATTCTCCAAATTTGCTGTTTGTTTCTTTGAATGTAGTGCTAGTTACCGGTTGAAGATCCGTCTTTCTTTGATCAAACATTAATTATGTTTCGCGAAAAGTTTAAACTAAACGTCTCGATTAATGCATACATTTACGGTGACAATTCTGCACTTTCTACTCACAACAAGCTTAAGAAAGATTGTGTCAATTTCACCAATAATTCCTCAGTTTTGCTCAAGACTTTGCCCAGATCTCTTTCTTTCTTTCTTTCTTTCTTTCTTTCTTTCTTTCTTTCTTTCTTTCTTTCTTTCGCACGCACGCACGCACGCACGCAAGCACGCACGCACGCACGCACGCACGCACGCACGCACGCACGCACGCACACACACACACACACACACACACACACTCACACACACTCCCTCCCTCTCTCTCTCTTACACACAGTGTAAATCTGTAAGCCATAGCAAGGCTTACCATTATGTTGCCACTTCCAGTGTCAGAATGAAATGAGGATATTTTGTTGAAACAGACACATTAGATGGCCCTTCAGATCATGAAAATTATTCAATTCTCTGCCTGTTATTCAACGCATCTACAATGTGGGAAAAATTGCACTGATGTTCTATTCACAAAAAACAAAAACAAAAACAAACAAAATATGTGTGATCTTTTTACCAGCTATTTTCTTTGTACCAAGTATATTATTGAGAGGATTAAAACAACAACAACAACAACAACAACAACAAAGAAACAAAACTCTCCAATTATAGTGAAAGCAAAAAGAACATACAACCCAGAGAGCGGTTGATATTTGTGCTATTTTGTCTTGAAAATACAAACAACATAAATAAGTAACTACAGTTTCTATGTAATCGCATTTTATTACTTTATGTATGTTTATAATAAATATAATAAGGATAAAGCTGGAAAGGTGTGGAAACTGTTTCCTGTTCACAGATACGTTTCACATGTTACATGTATTTGAAACAAACTGTCGTTACCAAAAGGACATTCACCCATTCAGCCACCCATCCATTCTTTAACCCATGCGCTCTTCAATCAATCAGTTTATATATCCATCGATCCATCCATCCATCTATCCATTCATTCATCCATCCATCCATCCATCCATCCATCATCCATACATCGATTCACTTATCCATCTATCTACCATCTGTCTATCCATCCATCCATCTCTTCATCATCCATCCATCCATCCATCCATCCAAGCATCCATACACCTATCACAGAGCACAACATTGAGAGGATGCGGCATGCAGTTGGAGAGAATTCAAGGTACAAACATCACACTATGACACAAATGTGCATAAGAGCCAGGCCTCCCCATTTATTGCCAGGCTTTGCATGCGTATACACTTCTGTATGTTATCATGTCAGGCTGACATGATCAAATGCAACAACATTAATAAACAGTGATACAGAGCACAGCAGGACCTACGCCACTGCATGTTAACATTACATTATGTGTTTGTTTGCGTTTTTATACCTGTAGTATTGAGACCTTAATTTGTAAGCATAATTGTTTTGTTAAAGATGAATGAAATATGTTATGTCCATTTTCATCCATCCATCCATCCATCCATCCATTTATTAACTAATCCATCCATCATTCATTCATCCATTGATTCATTCATTCATTCATTCAATCATTCATTCATTCATCTATTCATCTGTCAATCCATCCATTCCTTTATTGATTCATTCATCCATCAATGTATCCATCCACCCACCTATCCATCAGTCTAATCCTTTCATCCATCCATCGACCCTCCCACCTCCCATCCTTCTGTCAATCCATCCACTCATCCATCCATTCAAACTGAAACAATAGATTAATTGATTAAATTTTTGTTTCTCTGTAGTATCATCTATTGTTAACCTTTAAATGGTTTTTCTCCTTTGAACCTTAACTCCAGATGTGGCTGCAGTCTTGTTACACAGCAAAAAAAAACAAAAAAACATTAAACACATAGTTTTCTCTGTCTTTTTTATATTTTTTTTTTATCAAAGCAGCTTTAAGCACCATTTCATATCAACCACTCTCTTTGAAAAGTTTTTCGTAAAACAGCTGAGCATCCAGCTCAAAATAGTTTTTATTTCTGTACTATAAATTTATTTGTTCCATATAGACACCTAATGAAGTTTAGGTTAAAATAAAGGGGTGGGGGTGGGGATATGGGAGAAGGAAGAAACACATAAATTTTTTACAGACATTATTATCTAAGGTCACTATGACACTGGCAGTCAATTATTCCTCCCAGGCACAGAATGCATTATATAGACTGTTTAGATACGTTACGACGTAATTATAGGGAAAACCAAATCACATAGCGATTTCACTGATAATACACTCCTGAACTGGTCTACTAGATCTCTCAGTCTTTATGGGATGTTGTTAAGTGTAAACTCAAAGAGTCAAAAGATATTAAATATCTTCCTTTCGATCGTGAGAGTGTCAAGATAGAAATCTGTCCAAAAAGTGAGTATTTTACTTTTTGTGGGCACAGGTTCTGTAAAACTGAATGCTTTTTATGTGATTGTAATACGTCTTATCTTGCCTGAAACGGACCACTACACAGCCATTTTATATGTATATATATATAAGAGAGTCTATGTTTCTTTTGAGCAGCATTGTGTCCGTGTATAAGAAATGAAGAGAGAATTCTCTTGCCAAAGC
>JBCAUA010064330.1:0-11211 GCA_038406235.1 Peronia verruculata
CCACAAAAATTTCTCAGCAAAAATTGGCAGCTTCTAAAAAGCCGAGATAATCCTTTCTCTTAGGATTGAAAGGCTTCGGAAAAAAAAAAAAAATACATTTTTAGATTGAAATGGAAGGGTTTGGTGAAGAAAAAACAAATAGTGTTAAAAATTCTTTCACTGTTGAAAAACACATAATTTCTTTGGTCGACTCAGCTTGTTGAATGCCTGATTTCATTGTGTCACATCTCATATTTGCCTGAAAGAAAAAGGAAGTAAATGAAATATTATATACATGTACTTATTTTCCTTTACTCTTTTTGGAGCAATAATTATTCAACAGCTAAACGCCCAAATTTCTTCAGCCTCAGACATACATCTTTGCATCATTGAGTCTGTCTCCAAGTCTGTTTAAAGTTTCCCCTTTTTTTCTTCTCTTTTTGGTTCCAATTGGGAGTGTGTCTTAATATAAAAAACTTGATAAATGAAATTTGAAGCATGAGTGTTTATGATAACGGTTGTATTATTGCCAGGTTGGAACAAGAGCTGATGGCCAGGATTTTGTCCCAAGTGATGCCATTGGAAGTGCCTGAATCGGCTGCCGCTAATGTCAGCAAAGCTCAATCTATCTCGTCTGAGGACGAACCCGAGAGGGATAATTCTCTGTTAGGTGAGATAATGGATTTTTCTGTTTGATTTCTCTCTCACTCTCTCTTTTTCTTTCCCATGCAGTCCTTTTAACTACCAATGGAGCACAAATCCTGTACAATTGTTGTCCAGGCTCTTCCGTCTTGCACTTTCTTTTCAATTTCATGTCAATGCAGCTGTAAGTATAGCTGTCACAGATTTAGATGTTAATAGACAAGTGTTGTAGTATTTTCCATCATTTATTTTTTGTTATTATTAATATTTTTTTTTTTTTTAGAGAAATAGGAAAACGATAGAGCAGTTTGAAGAACTGGATATATATTTGTTTTGGAGTTAGGACAGAAAAATAAAAAAAGAATTCACTCCATTGCAGTGAGAACAGTAGGCCTATATAATGAAGTGAATAAGCATTTCAATTTGTATTCAACATGGAAATTTGTATCTTTGATATTTTTGTGAAGGGAAGGGCCAGCTTTTTGTGGCACGTCTGCTGCGTGGGATTTACAATTATGTTTTGTAATTCCGTTGGCATAATTTCGATGGGTAATGAAAAAAATTATTTCACTGCAGAAATCCTATAAGTATTTAACCACCTTTTCACACTTCTCCTTCACATTCAAGTTGTTTTGAAGTCCTTCCATTATGGTATATACTTTCCTATTTCTGCTTTTTATGTTGGACTGTGTCTTGCATCTTCTTTATGAAAGGCTGTGTCGTGCATCTTCATAAGAAAATAGATTAAACAACATTGAGAAACAGCATTTACTCCATGCTTTAACATTGCCCCATTAAGAGTTTAAAGTCATACAGTATCTCACATGATTTTATAATTTTTTTACGGAAAAAATTTGACTTTGATTTATAAGTGTGGGGTATCATCATAGCTCAAACTCATGTTTGCCATTTCAATGTCTTCTGTCAGTTGCTGATGCTATTGGTCAGGGTGGAATGCAGCTGTTTATAGATGCTGGTCAACCAGTGGACAATGGCCTTGTGCAGATGTTGGTAAGAGAGGTCATTCAAGAGAAGGTCAATGCCATGCTATCCCAGAGGTCAGCTGAAGGTGAAGATCAGACTGGTGGCAGGGTTAAGGATGAGGTCGAGCAGGCACTAGAGGACAGACAGAGGGTAAGATTGGAAAAATAAAATTACACACATAGCATTATACTCATTGACACACATTCTGTAAAAGATCACCTGTGTAGCAATTATTTCCAGACACTACAGGTCCTATCCACTTCACAACCCAGTATTACTCCAACAGACCAAAAGAAACACTTATGTACATTATCATTTTCTTAAGAAGCGTACAAAGCAACTGCCTGTTATGTGTTTAGAACCATCAGTTTAATGATTACCTTTGCTGACTATAGAAAGACACCTATTTTAACTCAGATTGAATCAGGAAATGTTTATAAACTGTCATACTCAAGGATAAATTGTTAGGATTCAACTCAAGAACTGCTGATCTCAACTCAGTAAATCACAATGAGAATTTTCATATTCTTTCTCTCCAGATCCCTAAAGAGCCACCACAAGTGCCAACCCCAGAGCCCACCCCTAAAACCTCCCCAGTTCCCTCTCCCAGGAGAATTCGAGCTCAGGGTCCCCAGCCAACCACCCCACCCCTCTCCCCTCCACCTGATGGCTACAGATTCAAGCAGCCTCCACAAGCCCCAGCCCCGGAGCCAGAGGTGTTGCCAGAGCCTGTGAGACAGCCTCAGGTGGCTATGGAACCTCAACCAATATCAGCAGCAGTGGAGTCGGAGTCAGAAACATCCGTGTCCATCGACATTTCTGAGGAGCTGAGACGTGTGGCCTGTAAGGATGAGACAGTGACTTCATATCATACATGTGTGATATTCATACCTTTCTACTCTCATATGTCCAGACATCAAATCTGCCCCTGATCTTAACTCACTGACAATGTTTCCCATGACATACGCGCGATGGTCTGATCGTCAGTTGAGACGTTTCCCACACCCTACACGGGATCAACTTTATCATTTATTCACACCGGCCCATTTCCCGCAAATGCCCCGAGAAATATCTCTTATCGTATAGTAACCATTTGCTTCAATTCATACCGAGTTTGATGGAAGTCGGTCAGTAACTTTTTTAGTTTTTGAAGAAGAGTTACTTCAGAGTGAAAGTAGGGAAGGAAAACAGTAGTCGAGTTGATCTAATAAACACAGTGGCAAGGAGGGAAAGGCTAGGAAAGTGGAAAGTTTTCAAACTATTCAATGACTCTGTTAGTCCTGAGGCTGACCTGTCAGACGCTGGAGACTGAAATTATGCAAGCAAGAGTTCTATGATACAGTGTGGTCTTACAATGTATAAGTCTAGATCTAGAAGGGTAAAGGCAAAGCATCAGCATCTTCCTTGCCTAAATCTAGTGCTACTACATCTAGAGAAACTTTTTTTTTTTCTTCACAGTAGGCAGAGGTGTAGAAACCATAGCTGTCTGACTATTGGACAACTCAGCTAGAACCACACCTGAAATCTGACTCATTTTTTATAAATCATTAAAAAATAACTATGTGACCTAATTCATTTCTGTTTTCTGTATCAGACTGTGTTGGTTTATTGCTGTCATGTGTCTTAAAATGGTTGATGTGGGACTATGAAAAGTGTGTTTATCAATTTTTGAAATTCCTCTGAAAATGCCAATCTTCAGTGTATCCAAGCTCAAAACAAGTAGCTCCAGTGAGTTAATAGTAGCTTCACCTCAGAAATGTCCAGATAACGAAATATCTTTGGAGAAATATTCATTGTAGAGTGCCTTTGACTCAGGTACCAGATAAGTACAATATAAAAAGACTTTGTCTAATCATGCTGTCTGATAATATTTACTTTATCCCTAACAGCAGTTTGTGGGTAGATTATACAATCACTTTATTAGAAGACTTGACATGAGCAGTTGGAATCCTATCTTTACATAAAATCACAAGTAGTCTATGTAATCAACTGTTTCTTCATTTTCTTTCACAGCTAAGGGTAAGCCAGTGGAGACAGAGCCACCACTTACGATTCGTCATGATGTGACCACACCCCCTATATCTCCTCCACCAATGGTCACAGAGGAGAAACCTGTCATTCCAAGGCAGGTCACACCCCCTGCTTCTCCACCTCCAGCCCCACTCCCATCCCCACCCAGAGCAAAGACTCCACCACCCAAAGAACCAGTAAGGGAAGAAGTTCAAGAGGAGGAAGAAGAGGAAGAAGAAGAGGAGGAAGATGAAGAACTTGAACAACCCCAACCAATGTGAGTCATGACCAGAGTTGCTTCTTTCTTTTGTAGGAATTAAACAAATTCCCTAAGTTTTATTTGCTTATCCAGAACAGTTTTATTTGCTTATCCAGATTCATATAACCCCTTATCATCCGGAAACCTTCTAACTGTTGCTTATATATAACAAAGATACTGTGAAATATATATATTTATATATGATACTGTCTGTTCTAAACTTTTGAGTACATGTTACAAGGAAAACTATATCAGCACTCCCGTAATTTATGATTTAGCCATAGCTGCATCGCCTATCCTTACATAGATAAATTTGGAGGGTTTTGGGGCAAAATGAGACTTATCCAAAATCACCGTTTAGAGAAAAATGACAATTTCTTCTCCAGTAGTTGGTAATTTGTCATTAAGTACTTGAATTTTCTGAAGACTTTCGGGAAGGATAAGTAGTGTTTGGTGAAAAGAAAAGTCCTTACCATATAGCACTATCACCACTCCCATTATTGAAGGGTATAACTCAAAATTTTTAAAAATAGTGTTTGTCGCGTTTTGCCCTGAAACCCTTCATTTGTTCCTGTGCATATCAGAAAAATCTGTGTAGGTAGTGATGTGAGTGTCATGATCACTGTTTTCATGTCTGTGCTCTCTTTGTCACATGTGCCCAGTATGATGTCAGTGGCAGTGGGAGAGGACAGGCCCATGTCACCAGCCAAGAGACCTAAGAGTCGATCCCCTTCTCCTAAGGTAAGGATCACCATTGAATCTTGGACTCAGTCAGAGATCATATCAGCACTGATGTTTTATGAACACCTGAGACAGTATGGTCGTGGAAATGGGGGGAAAATCCCTATTTATTGTTTACAAGGTCAAGTTGACTTTATGCAAATAATAAGAAAAAAATGATAGAAAAGACATAAAGCTGGAATCAACTGCACAAATAGATTTGTTCCGAACAGGCAGATGGCTGGAAATCCTAGTCTAATTTTAGAAGGGGGAGTACAAACACTCCAAAAGTATTGACATAAAAAAACACATAAAAAATGCTTGAGACCTGTGTTGCTCTTGGATCTCAAGGTGGAGAGGTAACAAATATCAGTAAGTGTTCTATTTTTAGAAGATCGGTACTCCTCTGAGGATTTCCAGGTTTTTGCTTAGTCAAATATGAACTGTTGTAGAAAAAAATGAGTTTAAGAAAATGTTGATGAACTAACTGCATTAAGTTGTAACAAACTGTGCAACAAATTATAGAAAAATATATGTCTTGGAGAAAATTGTTTATTTCTAATTCTAGCTGTACTGCTGTATATTCCAGCGACCTCGTACCCCTGTATCCACCATGTCAGAGACCTCACCACCGTCGACCGACTCCAGCCTGACAGAGACAGTGAATGAGGCATTATCAGAGGGCCAGTGGTTGCTCAGCCGCAGTGAGGGCCAGGTGGTTGGAGCAGTCAACTATGAAGGTGAGAGTTATAATGGGCTTTTCATTACCATTTATACACTCGTGTTTATGCAGTCTTTCTGTTACTGTTTGTAAGTATGTGACAGTGAGGTCTGTTGTAGGATGTTTGTTATACTATATGTACATTGTCATGTAAATCAATTGTTCCACTACAGTGTGGAGCTACCATCAAAATGAAATATGATGGGTATTGTTTTATCTATGGAAAAGGGTAGCAACATAATTATGCTTGCTACATCTTTTAATCACCGTTTGGACCATCAGCTTATGAAGATCTGCATAGTGCAGCTTGTTTCCATAAGATATTCAGAAAGTGTACTTGCATATTTATGTCTAGTGATGAATTCAGCTGTTTTATTGTGTTGCAAATGTTGTATCTGTGATTTCTCTGAGTGTGTGGCACCATCAAAATGGCAGAAGGAGAGAGAGAGAGACAGAGAAAGACAAAGGAGAGAGAGGAAGGAGACAAAGTAATGCTGAAATTGTTTAGTCATTTAGAAAATCTGATAAAACATTGTTAAAGAGAGAGTGGCTACTCTGGCCCTCAGATGTCTGAATAGGGTGTTGGAGGGATGCCCATGTCATTCTGATTGCCAACTATTCTGGCTTCTATTTAATATTTTTTTCTGAGCTCTTAGTTGTTGGGGTTAAGGCTAGGCAAGGTTTAGTGTTGACTGTATTCAAGGTCCTTTCCAGCACTGAATAATTAGTTACCATTACCATGTAGTAAAGACCTGAATATAGTGGGGGTGGGGGTCCATTCTGGTCCTCAGAGGTCTGAATAGAGCCAGCCTATTAAATACTTTATGCCTATATCTGAAAAACCAACAATAGTTAGCAAATTAGTGTAACAATGAAATAAAGGACTGTGCTGAAAAATGAGACGCACTATTGTCATAATCAGTTCAAGAGTGTCAGATATAACAAAAGAACGAGATATGACTGGGTTTGAACAGGAAGACAAAAAAAAAAAAAACCAATGTGTATGGCCTGATTTGATGTCATGTACAGCACTGATGCTTTTCTCACCATTGAGTCACTGTTGTTATTCTGTCTGTATTCATTCCATTTATTCCGTGTCTCATTGTTCTCACGTTCCACCTGACACCAGCCATTCGTAAGGAGATGCTGAAGCGAGGCTACCAGGGGATGGTAGATGTTAGCACAGCCAGCACTCTGAGGGACACAGATGACCTGGATCTGGTAAGTATTATTATATTCACATGGACATTAGTAACTTTAAAAGATAAAAAGGTAACTTTAAGTTAGATATAACATGGATTAGGAAATACAGTATTCCAAATGGTCAAGCTCTTCCATTTTATGCCCTATTAGTATAGTCCTTGTGTGACCTTTGCAGTGTTGAATTGAGTAGACAAAGATCTAGTCTATTGTATTCTCTGCATAGTTTGCATTAAATTTAGGTATAAAAGACACAGCAGGAACAGGACAGGATAGCCAATGGACGTATTTGCCTCTATAGTGCCAATGCAGAGGACAGACTATATCAGCCATCTTCATAGATAAAAAAAGTCATAGAAATAGCATTAGTTAGGACTTACACTATAGGGTGTTTAGCTGTGTCATATGGAATAATTTTACCATATGAGATATATATAATATTGTAAATGTTAACATAGCTATATGTCATACCCAATGTTTATGCTTTGTTTCCCATCCCCTGCAGGATGATGCTGAAGGCCCGAAGAGTGAGGGTGAATTCCTGTACTCCCAGGTACCAGACCCAAGCAAAGATCCCATGCTAGAAGTCCTGGCTGACATGCAAAGAAGACCTTACACTTCAGCACAAATAGACTTGTCTGGACCACACGTACGACAGGTAAAGTAGGACCAGCGTCAACAACTCACCACTTTTAAATAGTATGCATGGGTGTGATCCATTGACTGTACATTTGATAACTCTTAGAACTTTTCACCTACAAAACATGGTCAGCTACTGGGTCTTGCAATACTCAATAATATGAGAGAACACAAGCCACAGAGTTTTGCTCAAAGTGCTATGTCCAATCTGAGCTTGGGAGTCCAATAAATAAGCTGAGCCACTGTGTCCTAGTAAGGTAGGGGTAAAGCCATCCACTCCTTGCGCTGGGTGTCTAGGCGGTCATGATTGGTTGTGATCCCTGGCCAGAATGCACAAAGTAATAGTTGGGCCCAATGAGAGGCCACCAGAGGGGGAGAGGTGGAAATTCAACTCAGTCCCTGACAGTAGAAGTCCTTATTTTTTTCTCCTGAGCCTGCCGGTGCAAACCATGCTTGACATGAATTGGTCATGAGGAATTTCTATAAGGCCCATAGACTAAGCCTGGAGAAAGTCAGGGATGAGTGTTGTGCCTGAGATATGAAGATAATGGCAGTGAGGAGACAAGATAGCCATCTCCAGGAGTTGAAAGATGCATATACAACAGTGAGGAGAAAGCCATTCTGCTCCCGCCAAACTCCACATGCCCAGGTTTTTTGTTGTGTTTTTCTTTAAAAGGTTTTTCTCTCCTAGGGGAAGGCTGGCTGAACACATTTTATAAGTTTAAAGTAATAAAGGTCTAGAGCCAACACTTTAACTATTTTGGCTTTTTTATGCACGTTGCATAAAGAGTCCTGACAGGGACATGTATGCGGGGGCTGAACCATGGCTTACATATTTTCATTTTTCTCATCTTTCCATTGTTGTCACAGTGGCTCCAATGTTGCAGAAGGTCTTATGTTCACAATGGCTGCAAGGGAGAGCATGAGCAAATGTTACTATGCAATTTATATTTTATGTGTATTTTATATTTCTCTGTTAATGCAGATCCTGAGTGGTCCCATGCCCCAGGAGATGATGACGACCACAGGACGGAGTCTGGGAGAGATGAGTGTGGGCCAGGTACCCCCCACCAAACTTGCAATGGACCAGGTCAGGAGAAAAGGGGAGCGCAGACCAAAAGGTAGGATACAAGTCCTTGTTATACTAACTCTGTGGACAGATTTAAAAACTACTGGTGGCCCACTGAATTATAAGGAAAATGCCAAATATTTGTTTTGCACACCTACATATTGGTACATGTAGTACAGCAAAACCTTGCTTTGGCCACGTAAAAAAGACAGGTATTCTGAATAAAGGTAATTGGATATTGTTTCTCCACATAACATTTTTCCCAGCAGTGAAATTGAGAGAAAAGCAGTCTGAGATGGAATGTCAACAAATTTAGTATAACAGTGTCTGCTGTCATCTTTAAGGCACCGATCATGGGATGATGCCACTCGATACCAAGTTACAAACAAAAAAAAAATGATGAAGTATGAACATTTTTTCTGTGCACACAAAATCAAAATGGTCACTCAATAGGAGTTCAAAATAGAGTTTTAAAATTCTGTCAGAAGTATATAGCGGATGGATCTGCTTGTTCTCAAGTTGTGAGCAGTACAGAAACTCATTCTTACCATCAGTGATACACTTACCAAGATGTAGCAGTTTTTTTTTTTAAGTGGGCCTTGTTTTGGTGCTAGTCATAAAATTCAAATCTGTTCCAGTGTGAATGATTGCTATATCAGTAAACTACATGAGTAAACTATGTGAGTAAACTATGTTTCATTACCTGTAAGAGGAATTTCCTTTCAGGACAAATAAAGTTTGTTTTATCTTTATCTTTTCTTATCTTGGCTGACTGATACAAAGATGGGAGTGTTTCCAATTTTTCTGTGTTGAACCAGGTCAAAAGAGTCCAACTCGAGGTCCTCCAAGCCCAGCGCGCAGTCCTTCTCCTGCACTGGAGAAGAGTTTGGAGGAGTCCTATAGCTATGAGGAAATGCGGAGAGAAAGAAGGAGAGAGGGAAGGAGGAGTAGCAGTGAGTATCAACAACGCAGCCGCACCCCTTCCCCACTACAGCAGCAGCAGCAGCGGAGAAGCCGAACACCTCCACCGCAAGAACGGCGCCACCGCACACCACCACCACAAGAACGACGCAGCCATACGCCACCTCAGGCTTCTTCTAACAGAGGTAAACCAAGAGGTTAGTATAACGATTACCATGAACTTGGTCATTTCTTTTGTGCTGCACTACACAGTTTTGCTCTCCTGGTTTCTGACCATTTGTGCTGTTTTCTTTTGTTCACTGTGGTTGAATTGCTTGACTGCTATGCCAGTTTTTCAGTCCTGTGCTAAACATCGGCTCCATCCTCTGCTAGCCCCCTCCCATACTCAGTCCTACCCATCATGAATAAGCCATTTGACACATCCTCTACTTTCCCCACAAACAATAAAAAATAATATTATTCAGTGTTAACAGGTTCTATTCCTGGTGTGGACCTTTCATCACTATTCATTTCCTTGTGGTGGTTGTTGAAAGATTCTGTGTATGGGTGTGAAACTCTGGTCCATAGTTGGAGCATTGGATCAAAGGAGAAGAAGAGGGACTTGTCGTTAGTGAGCCGACTGAAAACTTACATGCATGTTTTCTCACACACAGAACTCTGGACTTACCTTGTACTACTGGTAGCTGTGTGTTCTCATGCAACATATTCACCTTACATTTTCATTGTCCGTGTCCATGTACAGCTTTTCCCACGTAACTGTCAGCAGATTTATATGTATTACTGAGCAAAAATGTTCACTCCATTAGTGTTAGCCACAAAGGTCAAATCTGTCTCAGAATGACGTGTACAAGCAGAATAAGTTGATATTCATCCAGCTCTGCTCTTACATATAGAAAGGCTGATTCATTGAAATTAATATACATGATTGAAGATAGTCTTACTTAGAAATAAGTGAGGCCACCAACTTGTTACTCCAATGTTAAGGCGAGACGGACAGCCAGCTGGATCTCTCTGGAGGTGATGGTGCTCCGTTTGTTGTAGTGAGCCAGTCTACTGGCCTTACTTAGAAAAACATGATTCATGACCACGTCGATTCAAATCTTCGACTGAATATATTCATCCTTAGAGACAGCTGATTCGTTTACACAAGAATGTATATAGGTTGGACATTCATACTGAGAAATGGCTGATGAATTTATATTGAAGTATGAATTGAAGCGTTTTAACGAATTCTCAGTTATTTCTTTTGTTGCCAATGAATAGATGTGACAAAGCTGATCAATGCCTTTTAGTGGCTTTAGAAGAATAAATCTTGTACTAGTGCAAAGGCCATGAGTTGGTTTTGTTTTTCTGTCTTCACAGCTCAGATGCAGTATCAGCCAGTGCTGTCAGAGGGAGCTCCATTAGCTACAAGGGCTAGAACTCTGCCTGGACAGAGATATGGTGGTGGACCACGGAGTAGTGACAGTCGCCTGTCTCAAAGTCAGGGCAATGAGCAAGGTAGAGTTGACAGACCTGACATTTAAGGAAAATGGTGCCAGATTTATACACCTGAAATGTGCCAGAAACGACCATTAGAGCCACAAAGAAAATGTTCATGAACTTTTATAAACACTTCACTTGTCAGAGGCCGAAAAAGCTTGTAAAATTTGGCAAAACTCACAACCACTAGCATAATTATATCTATACTTCCAAGAACTGCTAATATCCCTGAGTTTCATGTTTTACTGGAGAGATCTTCCTGATCTAGGTTTCTATATAAAATCTATAGATGCTGTGGTCGTTTTTTTAACATATGTCTGCTTGGACTATAATCATGTGCTATGAAATCAAGGAACTAATCTGATGAAGACTTTTTTTAAAGGCAAGATAGAGGCAAAAACAGCGGTAGTGAACTTCACTCATTGGTGGCGTTACTACGTCTTGTGGAATGAACATCCATAAAATTTGCATTCTAGTGAAATCGAACAAATGGCAAATTATCCTATCAATTAAGCCTGGGAAAAAGCCCGGCCCGAGCTCGATCGGCCCGAGCCAGGCTCAGTGATCGCCGGCCCGGGCCGTCTC
>JBCAUA010064341.1:0-11211 GCA_038406235.1 Peronia verruculata
CCTCCTTCCCCCCCCCTCTCCTTTTTTAACAGATATCAACGAATGTGAAGAGAAGTCTCCCTGCCAACAGGACTGTCAGAACCTGCCGGGCAGCTACCAATGCTCCTGTCGGACTGGCTACACCCAGAACGCTTTGGATTCACACAAATGTGATGGTGAGTCAGACTTTGGCATCTGTCCTATCCCCATCTATGACAGGGAGTATTGACTGATTACCTTTTGTTGTGCGTTTTGTATATGGATGTCAATGATGTATGTCTTCGGCTTTTATAACTCACTCAATGAAAATAGATGTGGAGAGGAGAGATAGATATGGAGAGGAGAGAGAGAGAGAGAGAGAGAGAGAGAGAGGGAAAGAGAAAAGCACTTTCCTTGCTCACTATGTACATGTAAGATAGGCATCAGTCAACGTCAGTCTTTCCACAGTATAAATCACGTACTAGAGACTTTCAGACACGTCTTGGGACAATTTTACCAATTTATCTCTAGTGTTATTATTTTTCTTTATGTCATCCAATCAAGTACAGAAGTGATCCACTGCCATGGGGTTGTATGATGCACTCATTTCTTACTCCTAGCCATGGATCCTTGCAGTGAAGAGGCATCGGAGAAACAGCACGGGAGATATGGTCATAGCTGAAGGAACATTTTCTTTTAGGTCATCCTTAAAAAAAGATTCATCCTGTTCTATCCTTGTAGACCACGGGGCCTCCACAATATCCCACCACATTTCTAGATCTCTTGTAATAATTCATATTCGTGTGTGTGTACCCCTCAGCTAAATATAGAATACTCACTGATGTTTGCTACTGCTCCATCACGAGATTCGAGAACAATTGTTACAGATCCCGTGCGTTTTTATATGTTTTTCCATGTCAATTACAGTGAACAGTCTTCAGTGTTTGTACCCCCCTACTAAAACAAGACCGGAATTTCCAGCTGTTTGCTTGGTCGGAACAAATCTATTTCCCTCGCGTTTGTCTGTGTTATTTTGATGGCCTTGAGTTCTACCCACGTTGTCCAGTCCCAGATTTGTTTATTGCATCTGCTTTTCCTCCTCTAATGCAGTGTTCTTGGTCATCTAGTGAGATAGTATAATGGATCCATAGCAGTCATGAGATGTTTACTTTCTGTTTGCAGCCATCGATTACTGTAAAGACAAACCTTGCCAACATATCTGTGCCAACAGTGAGACAGGTTTCCGCTGCTCGTGCAGAGCTGGTTTTGAGGTTGATCCAGATGATCATACCAAATGTATCGGTAAGTAGGCAGTGACTGGCTGGTCTATAACGACTTTTAGTTTGCCATGATGATGATTATCAATGCTGGACTATCTAGGAGATATGCATTTATAGATTTTGGTAAACTTAAAGAATAACATCAAATGTGTTGGTAAGTGTGCAATGACCAGAAGTATAGTTCTTACCTCATGATAGTGAAAGTTAAATTGCCTTAAAATTCCAGAGATGGAGTGTTTTTTAAAAAGCAGCAGATATGAAGTTAGACTTGGTTTTGCAGTGGAGGTTATTTGTAGAAAAATCCATTTCGGAATACACAAACCTAGAACCGAGGCTGAAGCTTTATGAAAGTAGCTTTTAGTAAATTTTATACAGCTCTTTTGGGGTGTTGGGGGAAGGGGGGGGGGGGCAGATTTTGTTTGATGTTTCATTCTTCAAAGAGAGATAACGTCTTAATTAAATGTCCATGTTTCCTAATGACTTACTGATTATTCTTTCTTACCACATCTTCAACAGTGCTTTTTCTCCTTGATTCCAGCCATATTTTATGTCATTATGCACATTATTTACCATCCCAAATATGCACTGTGATATTTTTGAAAGAATCCTCATGTCAAAATGATATTTTAATGTTTTGATTACTTGTCTAATAATGTTATGAGTCAAATTATTTTCAGCAGTGCCACTTAGAACTGCCAATTATGTAGATGTGTTGCTCCTCTGTTCTCAATTGAAGATTCAATGTTAATCCTTGATTGCTTTCATTATTTTTGTGCTTTTAATCATGCTGTTCCTTTTGAAAAATTATTTCTGTATTTACTGCATGGCAGACGTGGACGAATGTAAACGAAACTCACCCTGTGATCAGACCTGTGTCAATCTCCCTGGTTCTTACGAATGCTCCTGTACGCAGGGTTATCGTGTCAGCCCAGTGGATCCCAATAGATGTGAAGGTAATATTTTCCTTCAAAATAACAAGCCGTGTAATGCTGTCATTCTCCACAGCTGCCATGCCATGATCCAGAGAGATTTATTCGAGCCATTGCTGATTTTGTGTAATCAAAACCGCTCTGGCCCTCCATGCATCAGCACTAATCTTTCCAACGTCTTCCAAAGTTTAGGAATGGACGATTCTCTCTCTGGCTAACACACGGAAATTTGTTGAAGGCAGGTGGAGAAGGAAGAGTGTCATCATCTTATCAGAAATGCTTCAACAGTGTCTACCAGCCACTAGAGATGAAACTGTTAACAGAAAGGACAGAGTGGCAGGTCTCTGTCATGACTTTGATACCGGTATTCATAACAAAGTATTGACAGTTGGTGTTATAGGGTTATCCAATATGTGTACAAGACTATTACACTGTGCACTGTTTGGAACAGAATTACAATGCAAAATATACCATCACAATTATTTTACAATTTGGTTCTAAGGTTAACGAGCCATTTTTTCAAAGTCGGTCAAAATTGTTTCTCCTTATTAGCAATGAAGTATAAAACAGCGATTTAAAAAATTGTTTAAAAAATACTTTCTGACTTTTTGCTTGAAATATACAGAGACACAAAGTTATCTCATTATATTACACAGCAGATTCTGGTGGATTATTACACATGGATGTAGAGCAAGTCAGCAGCTGGATCACTAGAAAGGTTCAGAAAGTGAGCAGTTGATCATAACAAAGGAAGTGGATTACCTCATGTTTGATAATGACATTCCTCATGATGTAGATGAATTTGCTGAATCTCAACAAAATTGTGGTCATGAAAGATTAAACAAAAGCTGAGGACACTGGGAAGTTTCTCCAAATTGCAGTGAGTTTATCAGTCCGCAAATAGCAGAAGGGCATCTACCATGAACTTCTTAGTGATTGTAATAATGTTATTATGTTTAGAGTTGGTCTCAATGATATCAAGGCATTTTTGCTAAAGAACCTCTCAGTTACAGCATTAGCTCTATATCTGTGGTAGCCTCAGTGACCGAGAATCACAGCAGGCGAGAATGCTTAAGAAATAATTTTCCCATTAGTATAAAGATTTCAAAAATTATAATAAACAATTGTATTGACAGGACAGCTGTAGACAATGAATCTGAAAAATGCTATTTTTTTATCTTTTCATATATTTTAAACTGCAAAGTATATAGTATATATGTCCTCTGTATTATATAATGAGTTTAACATTAGTTTATTTCCATCATTTTTGTTCCGATCCCAGGAAACTTGGATGCTTGAATTATGAGATGATGTTGATGCAAAATTTGCTTGTCTCTTATTCTTTAACTGAGCCAAATTTGTCACTTAGTTTGATATTGTTGATGATATAAGACTATAATCCACGAGCTGCATGAGCTCTAAATGCATATCATTTTCTGTTATGTTATTAATACTGTATTGTTCTGGACGTAACGATCAATGGATTCTAACAGATCCAGAAATAAAACTAAATTCAAAGTTCATCTCTGTCATCTTTGATGTCTATTATTATTTTTTCGTATTGACTGGAAACAAAGTTACAGTTTTAGCAGTCTAAAAAGAAGGACACATCTCGTGAACATAATGTAAAATAACATGAGGCACTAATGATCTCATCTATTGGAAGGTGGGATTGGTTATAGCGAAAACACATTACAATAGCAATACTTGGTGCTTCCATGATTTCCAGTAAATAATTCATTGGTTGTAAAAACACTCCACTAACATGCTGTTGATCACAGTCAGAGAGTGCCCTTACAATAGACTTCTATATACCCTAAGTTAGTTTCATTTTCTTCAAATGCAATCTCTATCTTGATGTGTAGTATTATGTGGCTTTGCCAAATTTCAACAGTATGGCTTTTCTTACTGATGGGTAACATATATTGTACATTGCAATATGACTTTTAAATGCATTTAACAAGACAAATAGTTCTGTCAAGACCTATAAGATATTCTTTACAGCCCTTGTTTTTCCTTTCATAAACTAATTCAAATAACTCCTTTTTCATACACTTTATGTTTACTGTGATCTGTCATGTACAGTAGCAGCTCCTATTTGTCATGTTCTAGTTCATAAATCCTCACCTTTGGCAATTTGGTAGCTTGGTAATTCCTTATCGTGCCATTTCTTTCCTCTATACTCCCATGCATACCTCACAAAAGCATGGTTTACTCTAATGAACACCTTATTTTCAAATCTTTTATCTACTGCACTTTCTTGCACAATCTACAACCGTTCTTTTCAATTTTTTTCATTGCAGAGTCTTTTCATTGACTAAACTACTCAATTTTTAAAAATTTTTTTTTACATTATACTCTCACTATTCTCAATCTGCAAAAAAAAAAAAAAAAAGCTTTTACAACCAATTTTACCTGCACTCATATTGTTCTTCCTCAGCCTTTGTGGGTTTTATTTTTTCTTTGTTTTTTTTTTTCTTTTGAATTTATAATTTAGATATTGTACTCTGATATTTTTTAATAAATCTACCGTTTCATCCCATACATATGTAAAAGAAACACTTAATGATTTCGGTATTGTCACTCACTTATGTCTCAGCTTTGTATGATCGAGTGAGACATAATTATTCCTTTTCTTTCTCCTGGACAAGCTATTGGAAGAAGGCTAGACAATGTGCCATTGACTACGATGATCTGGCAAAATGTATGCTTTAGAGGCGATTAGTTTAGACTTTTATATCATTTTGTTTTCCTGACTGTTGTTTCTTGCAGAAATTGACCATTGTGAAAACAAACCTTGCCAACACAAATGCACTAATTCTCTCACTGGTTTTGAATGCTCATGTGATGCTGGGTACAGGAAAGCTGCTGACCCCACAAAGTGTGAAGGTGAGCGACAGAAATGCCTTTCAAGAACCTCAGAGCAAACTATGACCATCGCAATTTTTCTTCATGAATTAAAGAACTACTTTAAAAAGTAAAAAAAGACAAAAAAGTATTAGCTCTTACGAAATATATAGTATCAGATAGCTTATGCTGAGTCTCTCATTGAAATTAATGTCATGCTTGTGATCACAATATGATTGGTAATCTTTTAAGGCATGTGACTTATTTCTTCTATGGTGGAACTGCAAACAATATCGTAGGTGATAAGATGGAACTTTCTAGACAACAAGACTTTTGAATTTAAATTGGACCATCATCCCTCGAGCTCTGATATCAGTCAAACTAGACTTAGGGTGTCTTTATATTTGTATTTTATTATTTTTCAATAAGATAAATAGGGAAAAGAATGCTAGAGCCGTCAGTGCAACGGGTAGTAATAAAAGACAAGATGCTTTGGTACTCCTCAAACAATCTTTGGTTGTTTAAAAAAAAAAAAAAAAACCCGTTAAAGAGCGACTAGCGTTAAAAACATATCATGTTTCCGAAGATGAACATTTCAGGAAGACTCCTCAGAACATGCTGGGCAAGCACTTTTACTTTGGTTTCCTTGTATTTTAACAACAACAACAACAACAACAACAACAACAACAACAACAAAGAAGCTCATTACCAGTGGGTATCACATTAATATGTTAATAAAAGACCCATTAGCTACTCCGTACTTCAAGTGCAATAGGGACAGTTTCAGTTATTTTGCACATTCAGATATCAATGAATGCAAAGATTCCCAGCCTTGCCAACAAGAGTGCAGGAACCTGGAGGGTAGCTATGAATGTTACTGCAGAGAAGGCTTTACCATCAATGCTGTGGACCCTACCAAATGTGATGGTAAGTTGTCACTGGTCATAACGGAAATTTAGAGAGAGGAATGTACAGAGCATGTCACATGTTTTTCAACAGTGAACGAATTTTTAAGGCATTTTTTTTTCTTCACCAAACCCTTCTATATCAATCTAAAAATGCATTTCAGCTTCATTTCACTGAAATTGATTGAATAAAGGCCCTAAAATTGTAATTTGGTGGCATGGCCTAACAAGGATTAATAAGGATTTACAAAAGTGATCAGCTATTTTCTCGATAAATTCTGCTGCAGCAACAAGTCACCCCCATCATCTTTATTTGCCAATATCTCAACTTCTACTTAAGATAGAACAATTATTTTTTCACACCCAGAATGGGTAATGAATAATCTTCACAGTGATACCAATATCTCCATATGCTCAAAATTTGACAAGCGCCTGATTTCATTGTGTCGCATCTCATATGGTAAAAGAAGCCTCTGAAAATTAAAAGAAATCAAGTAAGCTGATTGTAGAAAAGTATTTTAAACTTTGAGCTGATAATAAATCTTTATTTGTTTATTTATTTAAAAAGAATGAGAAAATCAAAGAAATGTTAACAACCTTCTTTGTTCTCAAAGGAATAAAATAGAGGCGACGGGTGAAGCTGGGGATGGGAGACCTTCTTTAACCCTCTTTAACCCAGAGTGACATATCTGATACACACGTTTAGGAATGACTGATCAGTAAGAATATGTTTAGATATTTTACTTGAGAAAGTTATTTCAGAGTACAGACTTTCAAAACAGACCAATATTCAGGCACAGGAAAATAATAACCTTATGGTATCGTTATGTGGAAATGTAATTGCCATAGGCCAACACTATCATTTAGTTCTCTGAAATCGTATCAGCTATTTGAGTGTCAAATCTTTTCAAGGTTTCCTTTCTGTGACATGTGCTGTACAAAATACATAATTTTTTTTTCTTTTTATGCCTGCTGTGTTCTCAGCCATTGACTATTGCAAGGACAAACCCTGTCAACACAAATGCACCAACCTGGCCACTGGGTACGAGTGCTCGTGTGATGCTGGTTACGAGAGGGATCCCAACAACCACAACAAGTGCATTGGTAAGTCTCACACATGTCCAACTTCATGCTTTAGTAGAGAAGCAGAAAGTGGGGCAAGTCGGTGAACCTGATTCAAGTAGATCAACTCTATTGAGAGCAGAAAACATTCTATGCATAATCACGGGGAACATATTTCCGCTGTTTACAATGGAAACACGTAATCACGTAACAGTTGTAGCTTTCTAGTATTATGACTATTACCTGCATATGCAGCACTTACAAAGGTGCCACCACAGATGATGAGCTCATGTCCTCTCAAGCAGAGAAGAATCAGGCAACACGCAAGGCAAGAGCCACCAGCACAAGCAGCACGGCCCCTATCCACTTCTGTCCTATCAGTGGGAGAGGCTTCCTTCCCGGATTGGCCTCACCAGTCACCCCCGGACCCACCGTCAGCCCTAACTAAATTCATATCATGGTCATCTTCGACAGCAAGGAACGAACAACAACATAGCTCTAGCAATTGGTCCACCAAATTTGTAGGCTATCAGATATCATGACTCCATAATATTTAATGTTTCATTTAAAAAAAAAAAAATGATAAACGTCTGGCATTTTAAAATTGCAGCAACATTGGCTTTCTATCAATTTATGGACAATATGTTATGTGGGACGAACGATTCTTCAATATTCTTTATTATAATTTTAAGTATCTGTTTAAACCTCTCATATTAATTTAAAAGATTATTCCTCAATACACTACTAACACCCAACTTAAATGACTTTTCTTAGCGCCCTATTCAAAACATTATCAACAGGAAGTTTTGACTCAAGTTCAGAGTATTAAGAATGTTTCTGGACTCTTAGTCTTTTCAAGAGTGGAGAAGAAAAGAAGAAACAGCAAATTATTATTCTTTTTAATGTCGACTTCTATTGTAATGATAATGCATTTATATTCTCTTTAAATAATTATTTTTCTCAATCATTATGTCATTGTGTCTTATGCTGTGTCATACTGCATATTATACTGGCAGATATTGATGAATGTAAAGAGGGCAGTCCCTGTCAGCAAATATGTACAAACATCCCTGGTTCATATGAATGTACCTGCAGAGAAGGCTTCTATGAGAGCGAAGAGGACTCCAGCAAGTGTATTGGTAAGTAGATGATCAGTGGGCAGATCATTGGATAGATGGATGGATGGATATCTGACTGACTGAATGAATAAATGGATGGCTGGATGGATAGATGGATGGATGTATGGATGATGTATTAATGGATGGATGGATGGATGGATGGATGGATAGATAGATGGATGTATGGATATGTGGGCAGGCAGGAAAGATGGGTCATTGATCACTATATACGATACTGCAATATCTTAAGACTAAGGTGAGATGATTTACTTTTTCTTGATGTGTCTCTTCAATCATTGAGCTCTGCATTTTATTAATAATTTATTATTGTGTTGAAATGATCTTTTGTTACGCTTATTTCCCAGCCATTGACTACTGTGCCAATAAGCCTTGCCAGCATAAATGTACTAATACAGGGACTGGCTATGAGTGTTCTTGTGACGAGGGCTATGAAACAGATCCTGCCAATCCCACAAGATGTATTGGTAAGAAACAGTTTGTTGTTTCCCTGATTTCCTATATGTCAATTGGATAAAACAATTTCATTATTTGACCTGCCCTTTGGCACATCATGGCCATTATTTCCTTGAAATTAAATTGCATTTTTCTTGCACTTTCTGTGAATACTTTTGAGTTATTGAGTAATTATAATGTACTCTCTGTATGTCTTACACTAAATTTGTTCGAGAATGCTCTATGATCACTTCATCTCCTGTCCTATTTAGTTCTATGTTGTTCTTTAGTTAAGGTGCAAGGTTAAAGCTGCCCGAAAACTGCAGTGGATTGACAGGTCATTTCATCCAAGACAAAGGCCTCAAAAATTGCAATGATCCCTAAATAAAAAATGAGTTTCCCTGACCTTTGTCTGCCATTAAATACACCCCCTCCATCTCTCCTATAATCCCTGCCTCTCCCTTATTTCTAAGGATGGAAACAAGCAGTACATTGCTCTTGTGCTCTTACTTAATTTTCCATTCTGTACCAAATGTTCATGTACGAAAAGAGAAAGACCTGTATTGTACACAAACTGTGACAATGATGTCCTGACATACAGTTAACAACAACAACTTTAACCTGTGCCCTTTACACAAATTTTAATGTTAATAATTATCTCTGGTTTTGGTGACCAATTGAGTTATACATTCGACAATTATTTTGTTCAGATATTTTGATGTGTGACTTGATTTTAGCACTAGATTGCCACAGTGAGACAACAAAGTGTGTGGAATCAAGCCACTGTTAATTTTGTATCTTTTCAGATATCAATGAATGTGACAACTCCCCATGTCAACAAATCTGTAAGAACTTTGACGGACACTATGAATGCTTATGTAGAGAAGGATTCACTAAAAATGCTGAAGATCCAAGCAAATGTGATGGTAAATATTTGGACCAGTTAGAAGAAAGCAATTTGAAATCATACTTTCTCTTTTTTTTTTTTACTGGTAATATGACCTATGAGATGTTGTTTTTTTTTCTTTGTTTTCCTTCAGTTTGTTAGCAATAATTGTTCTCTGATTGTTTTCATTATCGTTCTGAGTTCCACAGGAGGCCTATGAATCTCCACATTTGCTCTTTAGGGAATCAAAATGAAATACTGGGCCTGCAAGACATGGATAAAGCAGAGTACGCATGACACTATCAACCATGTCAAAAATACATTTCATTAGACATCATACTGATGGACAAAAGCAGTCTATAATGTTTTGTCATAGATCATGGGGACTGGCTAATAATAGCTATTACCAAAGATCTCGACAGACATTCAACAAGTAGTTTCAATTTGTGCCCTGAAATGTAAGCCTTTTTGATGTTGAAGCATATAACGAATGCAGTTTGATGATGTTTTCTCTTCTTCTTTTTTTATTTTTACGGTTTTAATGAAACTGTGAAAGCAGAATTCATGCGAATACCTAAACTAAACTTTACAGATAGCCATTCATTCCAGACTCAAGTTTTACTTTTGTTTTGCTGTTTGTTATTCCTGAATAACTCGACATGTGAAACAGAGATGTCCTGATTGATTTTGTGTTTGGAAACAAAGGAAGAATAGAGCTGTGTAATTAGTATTTCATGAACTCCTTTGATTAAAATGTATCAACTTACTATAAATGATATCTTCCTAACTGAAGCCAGTAATCTTTCTACTTTTCTTCAATGGTATAGAAATAAATACATTTGCACCACTGATTTGCTTATCTGATATCATCGTGAATTGAGCAAGCTTAGTAGCTCTCGTTGTATAACCAAAACAACATTTTCTTAACAAGAGGTTAACACATTGTTACTTTTGTCATAGGCTAAAATTTCCATTTTAGAATAGCAAAACTTATCGATCATTCATGATATGTACAATTTCTGTGATATACAAAGATGCAGGTTCAATGAGTTTATCTCTAGGTCTGTTTTGAATAATCTGGCACTGAAAATATCAAGAGGTCATTGGGTTTCGACTAATGCATGATGTGATTCTCTCTCTCTCCAGCTATTGACTATTGCAAGGACAAGCCTTGCCAGCACAACTGTGCCAATCGTGAGGGCGGCTTCCAGTGCTCTTGTAATGAGGGCTATGAAGTGAATCCCCAGGACCACACCAAGTGCATTGGTAAGTGGTTTGTTCAACTATCATTTGTCACTGGGTGGTTTGGAAGAAAAGATAAGGTGTGATATGATAAATCTTATTTGTTCTCAAAAAAAATAAAAAAATCCTGCTATTGCTTCTCTGTCAGTGGCTTGTAAGGACAGATGAGATAAGGCATAAAAATGAGAATTGCTGTCACTTTGTCTGTCTGCAATTAACCAGTGATAGACATAATATAATTATACATATATATTTCTCACATGATACATGACATACGCTTTCAAATATACATCTGTATATAAGACATAAAACTAACATCATGATGGCTAGTCTGTTCAGGAGAATTTCAGGGTGTATGATGCGATGAAGGGCAGGAACGTTCGAACCACAAACAATTTTATATTTGTTGACTAGATAGACAGACCGACAAACAGACAGAGAGACAGACAAACAAACAGAGAGACAGACAGACAGACAGACAGACAGACAGACAGACAGACAGACAGACAGACAGACAGATAGATAGATAGA
>JBCAUA010064352.1:0-10000 GCA_038406235.1 Peronia verruculata
TATCTGAAGTACTGATCCGTGCAAGATGCGCTTTGTCCATTTCATGGCTTGGTCGCTTTTATTGTATGGGAAACTTTGGTGGTCTTGACTGATATACAATAGATCAGATAGGGCCATCTCAATCCTCTACCCCCTCCCCCCATTTCCCAATCAACCCATACTATACAGCTATTTCCTTACATTTTTTAAACTAAAAGTTAACTGATGTAATATTTTGGACATGGAATGGTCTACTAGCCAGTTATAATTACAGACCCCATGATTGAAACACTTTCCGTCATCTTTAACTGACCGTGAAAATGTTTTAACAACTTTATGAAATTCTTATCTCCACAGGTTTGGTCAGAGCAAGACAGATCTTTGTCAGTGACAAAAGTGAAATGATGTTGGATCAGTGTGAAGTGAGTATCAGTCTTTTCTGTGGCAATATGGTTGATAAGAACAGTGTTTGTTACACAGTTAAAAAAAAAAGATCACAATGCCCAATAAACAAGCTGTTTAAGGGAAATAGTGAAAAATCAAAGATGTAGAAAAAAAGAATTATAGTAAGAGACAGTTTATGTTACATATCAATAGTTTTGACCCCCCCCCCCCCATACACACACAAAAAGAAAAAGAAAGAAAAATCAAGACTAAGGTTAATAAAAGGTTCTGACATGTTTAGATTTTTTTTTTTTTTTTTTTGAAGATGCTTTCTTTTTCTTTTCTTTTTTTTTTTTTTTTGTATTACTTATGGTTGTGAGTGTTATTTTTTTATTTTTGCTTGTTTATCATCAGGATATTGGTGTGAACACGACACGGGACAACAAAGAGGTAGTGTCAAATAGTGATCTGGTGGTAATTGCAGTGAAGCCCAACATGGTGAAGAAGGTTTTATCGGAAGTCTCTCCTGTGGTCCGTCCTGAGAGGCAGCTGTTTGTCTCCATTGCAGCTGGGGTCACAATTAGGGCCATTGAACAGGTGAGTTGTCAGTTGTCTGTCACAGGTATCTGCTATGTCCAACTGACCAGCTATGCCCATTAAATAATGATATTAGACATACAACTGCCTTCATTGTCTCAGCATGGTTTTGCTTTACCTCTTCAAGATTCAAACATAATATATTATTATGTGTAATAAATTTTTGTGAATGAACAAGTGTTGACAAGATATAAAATATCTCATGGAAAATATTATTTTCTTATCATTAACCAATAAAAATGCAACACCTTCTGTAATTATTTACTTAGTTTTTGTGTCAAACTCGAGACAATCAGTGCTGCTCATATTTTTTCTTGGACTGTATATTTTCTTTGTGATACAGAATTAAAGCAAAAAAAATCTCCATTTTTAGGTTAACACATGATTGATTTTATTTATGTATTTATTTATTTTCTTGTTGATATTTCAGGCTCTGCCAGAGGGTACCCGTGTTGTGCGAGTTATGCCTAACACACCGTCATTGGTACAGGCAGGTGCATCTGTGATGGCCACAGGCCAGCATGTCTTGGACACCGACACAGAGGTAGTGCAGAACTTGCTGAGCACAATGGGTATCTGTGAGGAGAGCCAAGAACAGCTGCTGGATGCTGTGACTGGTGTCAGTGGTAGTGGACCTGCCTATGTAAGTTATCTCATTGTTGTGCCATTATCTTTTTTTTTTTTTTGTATATCTAGCAAGACATTTTTGGAGGAAGATAATGTGATATAAAACAAAAAAAGAAAAAGAAAGAAATTAAGCCAATGTTATTAAATTAAACTTCTCTAACTGCTCTTGATCACTAAATTGTCATGGATATTGAGAAAAATTGCTGATGTGTGTGTAGAAGAAATATATGAAAGCTCCTGTTACATATGAGTACATTTTATATATAAAAAAAAAGGTGTGTAACATGAGAGGTTTCCATGATTCATAGAGTCAGAGAGTAAGTGTCCCACAATATGTGCAAGAATGCATGTAATTTGATCAGTTGGTCATATATTACAGGATGAGTCACATTTCTGTTATATTCATCATATTAGTGAGACAATCTAGCATAAGTGAAATCAGATTTGGTTCATTGGGGCATCTGTTATCTCTGTCCAAGGTCACAGAGATCTGAGACACACCTTATCCCATCATGACAAAATGTCTATCTACTGTTTTTCTTTTTTTTTTTTTAACGGGTGTATATAAATCTGGGCCTTTGGGTTGAATGTTCGATCTGAGTTCATGTGATTGTGATGATGGGATATCTTGAGTTATCAGTGGGGGTTGAAAATTGTGCTTGATGGAATACCTGTCTCACTGTACTGATGATTCATGACTCTGAATGAAGACTAACTTAGACTTGTGAATAACTGTGTTGTTTGTTTTCTTTGCAGGCTTTCGCTGCCATTGAATCACTGGCTGATGGTGGGGTTAAGATGGGATTGCCCAGAGATTTGGCCCAGAAACTTGCTGCACAAACTATGCTCGTAAGTATCTTGTAACTACTGACTGTAATCCATGTATTGTGTGGTACTTAAACTAGGAAGCTATAATTTACAAGAAATCTCTGTTACTACGGTTAGACCTGTTACTAGTCACCAGTTTTTGAATGACAAAGAAATTTCATTTACTGGAAATAAAACAGCTCACAGTAATTGACTCTTGTCAGAGTTGAACTATCAATCAAATTCAGCTGTTATTATGTTTGAAGTGCATATTCACTGATTCAAATTCATCTGTGATTAAGTCACAGCAGTTTGGCAATTTTATTGATACCTTTATGTGTTACCTTTCTAGTACTAACTCATTTTAATGTTAGGTGTGATGCTGCATTAAGTTGTATCAGTGCTGAATCATTTTTTCGGGTGACCAGATAAAGCCAGTCTGTATGTAAGACAGTGGAATATAATTTCCTCAGTGAGGTCCGCTTTACCTTCATCCAGTTTCTCATCGTTTGATTTATGTCCATAAAATTAAACTGCTCTCAATTAACTTTTCCCTTGTTTTATCTCAGGGTGCTGCCAAGATGGTTTTGGAAACAGGGAAGCACCCAGGACAGCTGAAAGATGAGGTCTGCTCGCCATCAGGAACGACAATTGCTGCTATGCATGTGTTAGAGAAAAATGGTTTCCGTGGGACAATTATGGACGCTGTGGAAGCAGCCACATTGAAAGCAAGAGAACTGGGAGCAATGTGAATGCAGAAGTGACAGTTTTCGTATGATGCAAATGTAGAAAAGAATGAATGTCTCTGAAATCTGTGTTCATATGTGGTGACTGTGACGTATTGCGGTTGAAGATTTTTCTCCGCTCTTTAATTTATTAAGGTGGGACTTTTTGCCCTCATCTTTTTAGGGTTTTTAAGGAGGGGAAAGGAGGGTTGGGGGCAGTAGTATAGTGGGCATAGGTTGGTATATTTATCTGCAGTTTTACAGACAAAAAGGGTCAAAAATCCATATTTGTCCCACTCTGTCTCATCAGTTTTCATAATGTTGAACTTTGAGATTATGGGTACATCCATGCGGACAGTGCCTTTCTCTGTTATGCTGTTTTATGCATATGGTATTTATGCTTAAGGAATTGAATAGTTGTGCACATTTTATAGGAAAAACTAACAACTGAAATTGCATTTTGTAATATCAGAAAATTATGAAATGCCCAAACTTGGATAGGATTGTAGAAAAAGAGAAAGTGTCTTTTTTTTTTTTTTTAAACAAAATCTTGAAAAAAGAATCTCATAATAAATCTCCAGATGATTGACTTGACATAATAATCCTTTGGCTCTCTTGTCAAAAAAACAGCATGAACAAACTGTGTTCAGTTGAATCAGCAAGCTTATATTACAATAGCCATGGTATACTGAGAGCCAGTGTTCATTTTTGTACTTACATATACATTCAAAATGTCAGTGTAAGTGCATCCTCGTTGAAAAATCAACTTTGTTGATTTGCGCAATGCCGCAATCCCAGAAAACTTAATATCAACTGAATTTAGAAAAAGCCTGGAAGTTTATTTTTCTGTAATCTTTCCTTCAATTCAGAATATGGGTGCAGAAGAATCAAGATGTTTTCTGGGGAACATTGTTAATGGCTGTCTTATGCCTTGTTTCCTGTCCTCATGTAATAATGTGTGCACAAAGAACATTACATGTATCATGAACATCCAGAAGTCTGCATCCACAAAAATATTTATTTGGATGCATGTTATATTGCCTGAGATCTTCAAGACAAGAAATGAAGGCATCATAATCAGCCTGTTTGTGCCCAGCCGATACATTTCGATACATTTCAATGCCACACTTTGATCACACATCATCTTTCATTTCTCATTTTTATATCGTCCTTAGAAAACATATTTTGCTCCACGACATAATTTATGTACAAGGCTTTTTTTCCATTTTTCATCAAGAACATGCCATATCTTCCTGAGATTTGTTCACATGGGTACTGTGATGGATACTGATTTCAAGCAGAAAAGAATTTTTTTCTAGAAATATTTTCATAAATGATGACTGTAAATACTGTATTTATAGGGATTAAAATGTGCTGTACAGTATACTTGCTGTTTCATAGATACCCTTTTTGGGACCAAGTTTTGATAAAAACTTTTGTACACATAGATAATAACCTTTTAGAAAGTTGGGTTTTTTTTCCTATTGTTTTAAACAGTATCTAGTGAATGTATTACAGGGTGAGCATGTTTTTGATATGAATTGTTGGATCCCGAAGAATGTGCAATATTTACTTTACATCTATTTTGTAAGCATACAATTGCCTGAGTCACATACAATACAGATCACATACAATACAGATAGATTTTCCATTCAGCACTCTAGTTATCAAGGTTTAAGAACTTGTTTTATAGAACTAGAATAGCACTGTACTTTTATTATCTTTCAAGTGAAAATTTGTTCTGGAATGCCATTCATTATAAAAAATGTCAGAAAATATTTTCATCACAATCATTGAAAACTACCCAAATTTTTTTTCTGTTTCATCATCAGTGATCTCATTTTCATAGATGCATATGTTGAGAATGAAATTCTGTTTGTTATGATGAATGAATGTAAGTTTGTTACTTTTTTCCTGGATGGTTGTTTCTGAAATGAGGAGTGCCAGGCTGAAAGTGAGGGGACATGGGTTCAGGGATGGTGGGGTGGGGAGAGGGAGGGGGTGATGTGTGAGGTCTGAGAGTTAAGAAAGACTGAATCTGTATGTAATGATTGATAAATTGGTTGAACAGTTGAGCAAACTTTTTGTAAGAATGTATAAGATCATTTTTTCATATCATTTTCTATGACATGACTTTAAAAAAACAAATAAAAAAATGATGTTTACACTATGGCCTTGTTTTTGCTTTTAGGATTATTAAATGTAGTGTTTTATTTCTGCGACCATTTGTCTTCATTCCTTCTCTTGCCAACATGCCGACTCCAAGACATACAGTGTTTGAATAATTTCTATGATTTTCATTCAAACTCATGCTACACAAACAGATCACAAAATGGTTACGGTTACAGTTTTAGTAAGCTTTTCAACCTCCGGACATGGTGGTTGTCTCAACTGTACAAAAAAACAACACAAAAAATCACAAAACAAATAATGTTTTTTTATTATATATTTTATAAGTCACTTTCACTCAAAACTTTGCTTATGTGCATGTTCCACAAAAAGTTTTGGGCTGTGGAAAAAATGGTGAAATGCATATCTTTATTATAAAATTGCAAGAGAACCCAGATGGACTCAAAAACTGCTGAATGGATCCATATGAAATTTAGCACACAACATTGTTGCATATGGACTGTGTTTCTATGTACATAAACCCGAAAAAAGCTTATTATCTTTGGCGTTATTTTATCACTGCGACAACAATTGAATAATAAACTCACAAGCGTGCTTGATCTGAATTGCACGTTCGATAGTATGACACTTTCCCTTGAGTAACATTCAGTTTGATCAACCAAAATATCCATAGAGAGGTGAGCATGCTTGCCATACACTTTAAGTTGCAGGGCTATATTTTAAAAATCTCCCACAGAGGCCGTGGGTTCTCCTTTGGTAAATACTGTATATAATAATGGAATATTTTTGTTTATTGCTCACATCTGTAATACATTCCAAAATTTGGATTTAATGAGAATATTTTCTGACTTTTCTCTGAATTTGTACGAATTTGTCTTGGAGGATCCACAAAGTTACTTTTAAGAAAATCTGAGTTTGAGATTTAAGGCATCACTGTTCATACAACTAATCACTTTCTGATGGCTGTTACTCAGACCTTTCGTTACTCAAATCATCTCATATATAAACATCTTGGTCATTTTCATTCAAAATGCCACAAAGTAACGGAGATGGTGAAGCATTTCTGTGAGGCTCAACATTCTTCGTACATTTTCAAATTTATCTGGATATAGATGATTTCTCTGATTTTATTGGAATTTTGAGACGTTGATGGATGATTAGAATGACATTTGAGAACATTCCTGCTAAATTTTGACAATGCAAGGTCTATTTCACCATCTCAAGCTTTTCCGAACTTTCCCCCCCACAGCCAGTTGCTAAATGGCATATTATACATCACAGACCATAATTATCTTTGTCATTTTCACCCAGACTCCTCTTGCAAAAGAATGCAGACACGTAGACATATCTGAGAACTGTGGGAAAACCAGTCAGGTGATGTAACATTTAATGCATTGAAAAATGTTAACATAGTTTGTTATCGATTTTGATATTTATCTGCAGTCAGTGAAAACTTTCTGATTTGATTTAAACATATTGAGAGATGCTGAATAAATTTTGAGATAAGTGTTTTAAAAGTTATGCTTTCATTCAATGACTATTCATCATTCAGCCGATCAATATTCTCACGGAGCACCCCACACAAGTTATATCTCCCACAGTCACAAATCTGTGATCTTTGTCATTTCATTCTTCAATCATAATGTGGTTCCCTTCTACAGTGGTCATCACAACTCATGTATTGTCTTTGACTGTGTATCAATAACCAAATGCCTTTTCTTATTAGCTCTCAGTTGCCAGAAGAGAGTTCAAGTTACTTGAGAAGCTTTACTTTCAATTTCTCAGATAAGCTCAGTCTATTCTTAGTATAGTCCATCATCAGACCTGATCTATCGGCTTCTCTGGACTTCTTTCTTGTTTGGAGAAGAATGTTTGGATAAATCACCTCATTTTGTTTCGGCCTTGGTGAGGCAGAGGAAAACGTGGCATTCATAATATTTTCCCAAGCCCAGATGTTTCATAGAAATTCTAAATAATCCGGGTCACAGACATAAGAGACTAAGAGTGAATGGATCTGTGATATCTGCTTCCCGATGTGTTATTGTCAATGTTACTCTCTAGTCTTTGGATATGCTAGGCTTCTTGCATCATCACCATCAGGTGCCCTGCGATAAAGCTAGGCCATAGTTTTTCTCTATATTGTTCAATCACCTATAGCTTTAACACATGCAGAGATCAATAAAAGGAATACAGTAATTATATTATAATATTACAATAGCCTTACGGTATCTGATAATAAATGAAGAATAAGGTCCTCATATAGTCCATCTGTCTGTGCGTGTCTGTGCTGTAGATTTTCTCTCCAACATACATGTATAACAATAGACGCTTATTTTCTTGAGTTCAGAAACTGTAGTAATCCCACTAGCACAATTGTGCAGATGTTATTAAACATATACAAATCTGTTTACATACTATATGATGCAATTTATTTTCATATTTTCGTCATACAAAGGTATGTATGGACATACAACCAGATTGTCATCAAAATGTATGACCTCGCCTCAGGCCAAAGCAATCAATGAACACGTACGTAGCATGCCTGGCAACTGTGTTCGCCATAGAGGTGAATATATCAGCTGGGCTACCAATAAATAGGATGCCAAAAATAATCCAGACTAGATTTAGTCCTGGTCTGTTGTAGTTGCATTGAGTACAATTTTACATCAATAAGAGGAAATAACACCGAGTGAGAGTGGGCAAAGGAAAGAGAGATAGAAAAGGTGTAAGAAAGGAGAGATATACATCAGCATATTCTCGCACTTACATTGTGATGCATTATCCCAAATAGATGGCAATTTGTTGTTGTTGTTGTTATTGATGTTGTTGTTATTGTTGTTATTGATATTGTTGTTATTGTTGTTGTTGTTTTAACAAGGCATTCCTCCTCCCATGACTCAGTTCATTCTTCCCCCTCCCTCCATTTCTCCCACCTACCTCAATCCCCATCGTCTTCAGTGCCTCTAACAAAAGAACAGCACAATACGATACAAAAACAGACTCAATGATAATAAATCAAGTTAGCATATATAATGCATTAGCTAATTCTAGAAACTGGAATATACCAAAACAAATACACCATACCCACTCCCCTCCCCCAAGATTTCTGGAAATATCCAACGTGGAAGTAGAAGTCAGGCGTTTTCCTACGTCATTAAATCAGCCATACTAATCACTACTACTATTATTAATAAGGGCATCTAAGTTCAATAGACTCCTAATAATTTTAGTCACATATTTCCTACCCACCGTAACAACGTCAAACCAAGAACTGAGGCAAATTTACGCTCGAGTCAAGGTCGAGGACACGGATCAAAGGGATTTTCAGGGATATTGGTGAATTCTATTATGAACATTTTGAGCAGAATTTTTGGGACTGCATTCTCATGCTAGGATTGGAAACTGTTGCATGTAGCATCGGTAGTCATGTTCAGTGTAGCATAAATTATGGATGGTAAGAAAAACGTGTTATCAGTTATCAGTACATTTTCTTAATGTCTTTCCAAGGAAACATAGTCATGGTGAAAAAACATTGCGTTTCCTTTCGCCTTTCAACCAGCTGCAGACTGCTATCTCGTCATGAGGAGTCACAGACAATACGATGATATAAAGAAGGGGGAAAAAAAAAGACGCAGGTTGTACACATTAATGGACCATTCTTATTTTGTAATGAGTAATTTGGCGTATTGATAATGACATGGCATCTTGTAACGATAGGAATTTATAGAATTCTTTTTATATTGAATTTGAAGGTTTGAGAATAGGTTTAAATATTAATAAATATCATAAATGGTACGACATAATAAAGTCACATTCTACTCAGAGAATGGCATATGCATTGTCTCAGATTGTGCAGAACTGCTTCAGTAACACTAGCCCACAGGTAAGAATTTGATTGTGGAATTTTGTGCAGAATGAAGATAATTTGTAAACTTTGTTTCAACTGTGAAACACAAGGAATTCGATAAAAGGGAAGACGCATAGCTATCCAAAACTTAAGTGTAATGCAGGTAGATTTGTTTATTTGTTTGTCCCTTCTTTTGCTGGCGTGCTTGTGTGTGTGTGTGTGTTTGTGTGTGTGTATGTGTGTGTGTGTGTTGTGTGTGTGTGTGTATGTATCTCTACATTGTTTGCCATCGATCTATGCCTTGTGTTTACTGTTAATGTAGGTCGTAGTTGTTGACAAAAAATAATAATAAGAAGAAGAAGAAGAAGAAGCAAGACTGTATGTCATGTCGTGTCGCCCTGCCTGTGTCATATGTCATGCGATGGCAGGTAATGGAGAAGAAAAAAGAGAGCGAGAGAAAGGGATGAAGGTCGTGACATTCCGTGTCAGATAATAGCATGTCTGGGTCGTGATGTGACTGGAGGCGTTTTACATTTGTTTTGTTTTGCTGTGCGTCCGACATGATACAGCGTTAATATAAACTATCAATCAAGCATGCAGGGTAAGCTCTTTTCGAATAGATGACAATATAAATTTATGTCTTGGGTAAAGTGGGTATTTGAATACTTGGTGGACAAAGGGGAGAGAGTTTGGAAGAAAGAATGTGAAAGAAAGAAAGAAAGAAAAGGGGAAGGGGGGGGAGTCAGGAGGAAGAGGCATGATTTGTCATTTTGTATGGAGCAAACATGCCTTAGTGTGAGTATGAACAAAGACCGGGGGCATACAAAAGGAAACAGAAAGTCACAGAGCAGAGTTTGTTTATTTGTTTGTGTTGGAGTTTAACAACACATCAGCACGATCACGG
>JBCAUA010064363.1:0-11211 GCA_038406235.1 Peronia verruculata
GCGCCTAGCGCCTGTGTTACAATCACTTCGTGGCGGTATAGCTCTAGTCAGTATTTACATCGTGCTCTTTCGCCTGCTGTTGACTAGATCTAGCTTCATTTTATAGACTAGATCTATGTGATGGCTCCCGCTAACCCATTGAAGAGAAAAAAGATGGTTCTTTCCACTGAGTCGAAAATGAAAATGATAGAGGATGATACATGAAATAGACAGAAGTGCGATGTCCAAGAAGGCCATAGCTGAAAAGTATGGGATTCCCCCAAATACACTTGACGATATTAAAACATCGGGAATGTGGGGAGCAGCCTCAACTTTTTTTTTTCCTAATAGGTAATTCGGGAGTTGTTTCCCTTGTCACAAAAAAAACCAAAAAAAAACTGGAAGACGAACTCTCATAAATCGAACTCGTGAGGATGGTCCCGGCAAATTTGATTTAAGCAGACTCGACTGTATATATATATATAAGTTTGTCTTTCATGGAAGTAGAGTGGAACTGCGATTTTGCCACTTGTCAAGACCAGCTTACATTTTCATTGTCCCCCCTGAAGATGTACATCTGACCCAGACCAAAGAATGGAAGCACAAAGTTGGCCGGAGCAAACTGAGTTGACTGGTAGTAATACTGGAAAGCTTGATCATAATCTTCCTGAGAATGGACCAGAGCAAAAAACATGTTTGGGTACAGACTGGAGGGTACATGGCACTTGACAGCTAATCACAAACATCAGCTGACACAGCCATCCATTGAAAGGTAAGTCTAGAACATATCGTAAGTACTATATTTTGAAACAATGATAAATGGCAACAAAAACTTTACGGTTCTGAACTTAAACTAGAAACTTACGCAACACATTCTCATTCATTATTCTATTATTCTATAATTTTTTTTATATTAAATATCAAATAATTGTTCTTCTTTTGCACTCCGATTTTCGGGGATAATTTTCTTCCCATCTAGCATCCAAAGATTTTCTACATGTGATAGAAAATAAGCGAAATAGTTTTACTTATTCATCTTAATTGTCTGCACTTACTAGGGATTCTGAACCTTTTAGTTTTTAATGTGATTCAAATGTATGAAATCAGTGCATATGTTTGAACATTTATATAAAGACAAAAATATTAATGAAAGATTCACTAGAAGTATCACAATAAGATTTTGACAAGAGGATTTTGAACATCCTGCAAAGTATGAAGAGTGGCATCTTCTTACTCACCTGAACATGAAATGACCTGGCTAACTGGTATGTGCTCTCAGCTCTCATTGCTTCATTCTCAGTGTTGTGAAAGGCATGAAGAGCCAAGTGTTGCACTTTTTGATAATCCTAAAATTGTGAAAGACAACAAATATCTCCAATCAAGAAAAATAAAAATCATAATGTACATGTGGGACTCTATGAAAACCAGTCACATGGTGATAGGTGTCAATGTTGAGCCAAATATGTTCTATCAAAAGCAGTCATGCCATAACAATTTCATGAGGCCTATGGAACGTTTCCCAGGTTTAACAGGAATATTTCAGATTACAAAGAACAAAGCTTTTCTATTTTTCAAATGTGTACATTAAACATTTTCTTCGCATCTGAAAAGTATTCCCCACCTGGTCAGTATCTCCCACACACTACACATTTGGCCAAAGTCTTCATATCCAACTTCCAGGAAATAAGATCTTGTCACATTTTTCCCTCTTATTTGCACCATATTCAAGGAGAAATTCATTCATATCAATCAGAATGGAGTACTTAGGATAAGCAAAGTTACCTTTTTGTAGAAAAAATGATTGGCCAAATGATTGAGCACCATGGGGTTGGATGAATCAATAGTATAAGCCTTAGACAACAGCTGGACTCCGTTCTTAATAGACTCTTGAGTTTTAGAATTGAGCTCTAGAATAGCCAGGCCCACAAGTGCTCCTACACATGTATGATCCAGCTGAAGGGCTCTCTCAAATGCCATCCTGCAATGACACAAAATATTTAACATAAATATGTATCTCTTTCATATCAGTGGGGGGGGGGGGGGAAGAAGATCTATAACTACAAATTTTTTTTTAAAATAAAAAAATGAAGAAGAATGCTACATTACCTAGCACCAAGCATAGGTGACATTCTGTAGTCACAGATGACCACTCTTGGCAAACTGTACTATACTACTGAAATATTTTTTTAACGACGTTGACATTCCAAAGTGACATTAAGTGTCAAAACTCAACAAACTATAGAAGTGTAAAATTTGACTGATCACATTTTAAGTTTTCTTCATAAAAAAAAAACAAAAAAAAACAAAAAAACATACAATCAGGTGAAATGGGTCAAATACCCAATTTTTTTCAGACTGAGCAACTGGTATCACTGGAAAACGGAAATGAGTGTGCTCTACTTACTTGGCTTTGTCTCTTCTGTATTATTCAAAGACAGCTCCTACATTCCCATGGTCACCAAAAATCAAATTTTCTCGACAAAGCCAATTTTAGACGGGTTCACTTTACCTGGACACACGATTATAACCAAAAAATCTTATGATGAAGATTAAATAAGAGTCATGTCTTACCTGGCTTTCGCCAGACGGTTGAGCTTTACAAAGCAATGACCCATGCCCAGCCGCACCGATGCAGGACAAGTAGGGTTGGTTCTCAGAGCCTTCTTGTAGTATGCTAGAGCACCACGATAATCTTTCTTGTTAAAAGCAATGCAAGCTTTGCCAAGTAATGATGGGATGTTGTTACTTGACTTAAGTCACAAAGCATGGAGAGGAGAAAAAAAGAATAATATTATCTATCAAATGGTAAAAAGGAACAAAAATATCAGATGTCTGACATAACACCATAATTAAAATGATGGCAAGTAATCTTATGTGAGAAATTTTCCTCCTTTAAATATTAAATGATTAAGTAAATAAACAAAAAAGGTGACATAAAGTTCAAGTCTAAGAGAAAAAAAAACATATCCTGTATCGTGCTAAACATTGTTTTAAAATTAAATAACTTAATAAATTAACAGACAAAGAGATAATATAAATAGAGGAATGAAAGTTTATATGAAACAACTGTATGTAGCCCTTGCCAATTAATATTATTTCAGCCACAATAACAGAGATATGTGTGCCAAAAGAAATTATATACCAGCCTCTCACCTGATTCAACACAAAGTTAAACTGTGCATCAGCTTGATCCATCTTATCTCCTTCAAGGAGACAAAAATAGGCACGACCTAACAAGTGGTTCTGAAAGACAACATTTTAAAATCATTACATCACAGTAAAGCTTTTAATATTTAAACTGCACCCCAAAAAATATTCAGCTATATGGATATATTTTTGTTTCAATTTATTTTGACATCATCACTGAAAATCCATACTAAAATTGCAAACAACTAGATGTAAAATATTATGAATAATTTCATGTCTCACAGAACTTTCATGTAACTGCTAATCATTTGAAACAAATATTGTAAAACAAAATTTAATGATTAGTAAATCAAACATCTTCTTATGTGGTCGCCTCTTTACCTGATCGTACATAATGATTCTGTCAGCTGTTGTGTACAGTAAGGTGGCTTTCATGAAAAGCTCTCTTTTCCTATCCTTGTTCTTTTCCTTGTGTGCCTGTTGCACATAGTAGGCAGCCAGGGTATCCAGGGATCGCATCTGATCTTTCTCAAAGTTTGCATAATCCAAACTAGCATCTGTACGTGATGACTCCAAGATTTTGACAAAGTCATCAGGGGAACCTTGTTTCCAGTACTCCAGCTGGGGGAAAACAATGAAAAGATCTTCACAATTTTGATTTAGTTGTTACTAAAGCCATTTTTGTTACCATTTTTCATCATGTCAAGAATTTAAACAAATGCAGAAAAAGAAGGGCTATGTCACTACTTTCTGAGCTAAAAGTAAGATGACTTGACATCTTACTGAAAATGGGACAAAAATGGAAGAAATTCACACACATATAACTTCACATAAATCTATTTCCAAGTCTTGTTTTTTTACCTCCATCATGCCACATTTCTCTGATATGTCTCATTCACCATCAAACTGTGGTAGATTTAAATATCTCACTGTTGTATTGATATAATGAAGGCAACCTCGCTTTCTGATGTCAACAAATGTATTTTCATGGATGTCTATATATTTGAGTAATGAATACTGACAGCTGATTTCACTGCACTGTGAATGTCCATTTTCCTTATAAATACTTACAGCCAAGGTGACCCATATGTGAAGAGGTGCCGCTTCATGTCGCAAAATGCTAAGTACTTCCTCACCATCTGGCAGCTGGTCCAAATCCAGCTCTATCACCTGATGACAAAAATAAAAAAAAAAAAAAAAAATTTAAAAATTAATGACGACCCTTATCTAACTGTCTGTGCCTTAACATAAAAAATGAAAAAGATTCACTAATCTACTACGGATCAATTAAAAATACCAAGTAAATTGTAAATTTAGATAACATGACACAGGTGGCTGAACGGTGAAAATATACCAGTGATATCCTCCCCACTCCCCTTTCCCCAGAGCTATTTCCACATATGAACATTTCCCTCTTTTCCAGCCGCCCCCCCCCCCCATATGCACATCTACAAAAGAAGTCTTGTCAGAAAGTTTTGCAAGTTCTACTCATTCACTCCACCATTTATTCCATTCATTACAACACACAAAGGGCTGACCACAAAAGCAAGTTCACATTTCTTTCTTTCTTTTTTATAATTATAGTGGAATACAGATGAGTCAATGTCGGTGGGGAAGTAAAAATAAGATTGATTCATCCGTAGGTTCCATTCATCCATAGCTCACTAAAGACTACAATACTAAAAAAAAAAAAAAAAAGCACTTATTATTTGGAGTAACCTTTTGTAGGGCATTATAATGGTTACTACCCCTTACGCATTCTTTCATCGAGCATCAAATTTTATATCTTCTGTTGGCTTTCAGTGAAATTTTCCTAGCTTTTAGTTGAATTTTAACATATTATTGACACCTGTTGTCATTGACCATTTAAGTTTCACTGTCATGTAAACTTGCAATGTCCAGCACTCCCAACCTTGCCTCATGAACATTCAACTCAGTATGATCGCCGCACATGCATGCACTTCGTGGCCCTCCAACACTCCTCTGCACTGCTTCATGATGTAAAGCACTGTAGTATGCTCTAATTACTATTGCTAGCCCTTTTTTAAGATGATAAACAGAATACATATGATATGAGTCTATCTGCAGGCAGGGCAGGAAGGGTGCGATACCTCACTGTTCTCATCTTGACTGCAGTACCTTGGCGAAATTCAAAAGTGTAAAACTAGATTTGGGTCTAATCGGCCAAATGAAAATGCAAGGTAGATCAATACAACAAGAGAGCAGGGGAAAATTTTTTCATCTCCTCGCCACCCGCTGATCTGGTTTGCCACGATGAGAACAACAATGGCCAGTTCCTGTAGGTCAACCCGTAAATCACGATGTGGTTGAAGAATTCCCCCATATCAGAGACAATTATCAACACTACGTTTCCTACCCTCATACGCGAATTAGCAATCCACTCATTAAGCAGGATAAGGTAGTGTGTGGTGTGAGCTCAAAGCATCGGCGGCTATACAGGGAGAGATCATCAATGAGGTGTGAAAAGGAGGGAGGAGACAATGGCCAGTCGGCCTCTTATCGCATAGTTTGAGAGTTGACAGTTGACATTAACTTATTAGTCATGCTATCACATGATGGGAGGAGCAAAAATGTGTTGAGATGAAGCGCAACGCAAGCTGAGATAAGTGACATCGACTCAAGCATTGCTTTTTTCCTTTGATCTTATAAGGATTGAGACAAGATAAGAAGATCAACTCATTAGTGAATACTGATGAGTCGATCTCGATTCATCGGTTGGACTTTTAGCAAAGTAAAGAAGCGCCGGGACCTGTTCCATGAAAAAAATCAACTCATCTGAAAGTCGACTGATCAGGGTTTGACTCAGGAGTAGTTGACTGTCTTTTATGCTGTATATATATTCTAATTTGTACTTAATTTGTTAATTTATTCATCCAAGTTCGTTCATTTTCAATATATACATATATATATGCGTTAAGTACACACAGGATCTTCAATATATATTTGCCCTTACCTATGAAGGCTAGACATCAGACTTCCCCATCCAAAGAGGCCAGTAGTCTAGTCGTTCTCCAGATCTAGATCTACAGTCCACCTACTGGCATCATGTTTTTCAAAATGGCCACTTTCACTGCGCTACAGGCGCTGCATTTGTTGATTTCAATTGTGAAAAGGATGCAGAAGCATCTTTACTAAGAATAGCACATGACCGAACATCATAAAGCTTGTCATAAATAGGTGACATTCCATGTCAACCAAATGTGCCCCTGTCTGACAACCCTTGCCTGAGTCTGACTACAACCTTGCCAATGTCCGATCTGTGGCTGTGGTTTTCAGCCATCTAGTTCTTCCTCCTGAACATTTTTATTTCTGATGTTGTTTCAAAGTTGTTTGTGTGCTGGTGATTGTGATAAGTGACAATATGGATGACCAAACAACATTATCACTAAGTCAGTTTCCCAAATTAGAATGCCAACAATGCGACCTGTAACTTACGGTAACCAGAAGTTGGAACTAACAACTTTGTAATAAATGGTGGACTATCTCCACTGACGATTGATCCAGATCACTACATCAAAGATCGGAGCAGATGGTCACTGTCCTCGTGCACACGCAGACAAAAATGGACTTTATGAAAAAGTCAACTGGTCAGATATTTGCCATATGAGCAAATGAAAGTGAAACTAATCAGATTGGAGGGTGGTGGTTGGACATCAGTAGGTTGACTCTACTAGACTACTAGATAGATCTACTAGTAGTTAGTCACAAAAAAAGTATAGAGAAGTAATTATTCCCTGGCAACAAGATCACAAACTTGAAGCCGTGACCTCCACAACGTGAGTTTATCGCTAGAGCGGGCCCCATTAACCGTTAGAGCTCGCCTCCATTTGAAATAGACTAGGTCTAGAATCTAGGTCCAGACCCTAGACTAGATCTTGAGTCTTTATGTCAGTGGTATCGAAATTAGGTAAGCGTCTCTATCTCCATACATTATTTGGTTTCATACATAAATAGTACATCTATGACACCTTCAAATGTAATATTTCTACTCTACAGATCACTTACCTCATCTGTGTCTCGCAAAGGAATTTCAATCGAGCCTCCTCCCGACGAATTCGCCATCCTGGTGGGTTCAATTAGCCAAGGGAGGCCTCTAAGTTATCACACTCAGCCAGAACTTGGTTTCCGACCTTCACCTTCGCTTAAGCCCAGTAGCCAGATAAATTGAGAATCTGAGCCAATCTTGAACTAACTCTTGCTCTTTTTTTGACGATCTAAGTCATGGAGTTCATTATCCCACCTCTCTCTCCACTTATAGTGGATGGAGAAATAAGAACAGAAATGTTAAAAAAGAACTATACAGTCTTATTGAAAGAAAACCATGCCGACATTTTCTTCATTACTTAAGTCACATATGGTTTGGACTTGAAGATCTTTTCCTAACCTAGATTATGACTGATGATAATTCATCCCTTCACAGCTTAGTTGAACAGAGATGAAATTACACTAAAATAGTGGGCAAAAAAGTAATTTTTGGCGTTACTCTAGAGAAATGTTCCACTGGGGATTAAGACAGTTTGCAGAAGATTACATTAAGAATGATTTTGAAACTTCGTGGATAAAATTCTGCATATAAGGCTAATCTTACCAAAAGGAGAATGTAAGTTTGTTGTTTTGATCGTTTGCTTTTTTATGTTATATCCTCATATTCATTTATTTCTTCATTTATTTGTCTGTTTTAATTAATGAGATTAGAACTCTTTTTGAATTTAAGCTCTTTTTTAATGGCCAATCTGACAAAGACGGATCCGCTAGAAAACAAGAAGGTCCCACTCTGTGGACTGCAACTAGCCCAATAAAGAATTTCTTTAAAATCTCATAATTCATGCAACTAAAAAAATGTATTTCATCAATATTGTTCACGATATATAGTGCCATATCATCGTATGTTACCATTGTGAGAGATACTTCCTAATTGTTAAAGTAAATTAATAATAAAAATAATTCGTTTTCTTTTTGCAAAATTACCTTCTTTTTTATTTACCACATGTTTGGTGTTTACATTGCAATGGATCTGGTTGGTAGTAGATCAACACACAACTCTGAGAGTATTACATGTTAGGCCCATCCACAGATAGGTCAGTGAGTCTACGAGCTAATAATGATGTCTACATTTATGTATAGTCTTATGAAATGGCATTTGATCTTAGGTCTGAGATTTTGGGATAATGAGAGAAGAGATGTCTCCCCTGGGATTATCGAAACTCTAATTTTCGGAGGATATTTTACGGCTAGGCCCTATTTTACTAAACGCTGACAGTAGGGGGAACACCCAGATCTGCAGCATACATCAGCTGGCCCGAGATATAGATATCTAGATCTAGGCGAGCTATCAATGTTGCCAGTGCTTAACATTCCACGCTTTGCTTCTTTGATACAATTTAAATTGTTTTGACAATGTTTTCGTAGCCACCACGTTCTCAAGTTGTTGGCCATTCCTCCTTCCCATCTCCCGCAGGGGCCCGGGGTTTAGATCTATAAGTAAGTTCTCCGTAGATCTAACCACCTGCAGGCTGTGTAAGCCCGACATCAGTGGGCTGACTCCTATGGAGTGCCATCCGCGACATTCCAGGGGAAACATCTCTTCTCTCTCTCCTTGCTCCTGCCTTCTGTCCTGCTATCTTTCCTCTCTTCATCTTTACCTGTAAACTTATATTACCATGTTTGATACAATAAAGCCATAATCGTGCTGATGTGTCGTTAAACCCCAACACAAACAAAAAATAAACAGTCCTCTTTTTTTTTTTTTAAAGACAAAACCCATTCACCTCAAACCAGACTATGAGTATCATGTTTGTGTGTAGGCCGAGGTTACAGAATTCAGAATAATGGAGCTATATTCTGGTAGTAGGGACTGTAGTCCACATTCAGAACAGAACGTGCACAGTGATGATTGTATACATAATTTACTTATTATATATTTTTCTGTTCATTTTAGAACCAATAAGTTTGGAAAAATCTGTAGGTGTTTCTCTTGTAAATCATTCTCAAAACCATACATTCCTATACATTGTAAAAGCTTCCAGGTCAAGTGCAGATAGACTGCTTTAATTCTGGTTAAATTGTGTAGGTCAGGGAAACAATTATTAGAGTTATCATTATCAAAGTAACAGCTGCAATCTTGTATATTCTCTTTCTGACATGTGCTCCCATTTGTTGAGACTACTTTGAATAAGTAGGCTAGCTCCTGATTTCACTTCAGACTTTGTTATTTGCAATGGTAGTCGGATTAAAATCCAATTATCAATCAGTAAATAATACATGCCTCATGTGATTTTTGTGACCTATAAAGTGATTAACTCATCACTGCTATGGACGAGAATTCTCGCAAGGTCAGTTTCCGCATATGCTATTGACGAGAATTCTTGCAAAATACCTGAGCATTGGCTTGGAGACAAAAGCTCGCTTTACTCCTGGTAAAATTCGCATGGTATAAGGGGAAAGCTCTCTAAAAGTGTTTCTCAGTCATTGTGGCCTACTTTGACCATATTTGCTGGAAATCTGAGTGCAGTTTGTAAAGTATTTTTGAAGTAATAGGACAGCTCTTTATTTTTTTTTTTGTTGGGAGTCATCAACCTATCAAAATGCTTCTAATACACCAAAGTAGTGTAGTTTATGCTTGATTCTGATAATGAAGAGGATACTGATTTATTAGATCTGGATCTAAGTCTAGGTATTTTTTTTTTTTTTCTTTTTCTTTATTTTTCATCAAAGAAAACCTAACATTGCACAGCAAACAGAAATATATATAAAAGCAAGTTGCAATATTCATTTTCAAGTAAAAAGCAGAAACAATTTTCACAATAGGTCAAATGATGTATTTATATGATGTTTTTCTCCTAAACCTACCAAAATTCCTATATTTACTTAAAAATGGTCAGAACAGGAGGGGAGTCAAGAACATTTTACTCAGCAGTGATTGAGTTAATAGTGATTTTTAGATTAACAGAGTTTGAATTTTACTGCATTCTATGTCAGCTTTCAGAATTTGTGTTTATAATATGGCACATCACGGTAACAATAATTTTCCCTCTATTTTTAGTTTTTTATGGCTGAGAGAAAATGTATAACTTGTAAAGCTGATCATCAAGGGACAATTTTTTTTTCCCTGTCCTCCAGATACTGGTCAAATTAACTATTATATTTACATGTAATTTCTTAATATGTGCCTTTGTCTGTACATAGTAAATGCTGGGATGGACACTGTCTGAGCTGTGGCAATGGAGAAGTATGAAATTGTCAAGAGACTTGGAGTTGGTGCTCATGGAGCTGTGTATCTAGTGAAGCAACTGACAAGCAAAAAGTAAGTAAAAAGATAATGTTGTTTTTTTTTTTTTGGTTTGTTTGTTTTTTGCTCATTTTCATGTTTCAGTAACTGGATAAGTGGAAAGATTGTTCCTAAATATGTTAACAACAGAAAAAAAGAAGGAAAAAAAAAAATCAGTTCAATGCATATTCACAAAGAAAAGTTTGTGATACATGCCATTATTAGAGTAAGTTAAGTGACTAGCATCTTAAAGAAAAAAAAAATTCATTGTAAATATAAAATGTTTGTCAGAAAATGTATATAAAATGTTAAATTACATTAAAATAATCCTGTTTTCCAAAGTACAAGATTTACTTGTTACCATCTTTATTTTTTTAAATTCAAAAATACTTTTCCTGACCAGTCATATGATACATATCAATGACTTTATGTAGATGTTAAAAAAAAAAAAAAAAGATTAATTTCAGGGTATAATATTATTTTCTCACAGATTTTTTGCATTGAAGAAGATTGAAGTGGACGAGCGCAAGAAAACACGAACCAAGGAAGCTGTGTTGAAAGAAGCCAGGTACTGACATCAGTGCAAACTCAAAGAAATTTTGATACAATTCATAAATATTAAACCTGAATCATGTTTCAGACCATGAGAAGGTTGATGCCATAAATCTTATATGATGACAAGACAAACTATACAGTTTCATTGATTAAGGGGGACCACAGAGAGAAAGCCGTTCCCCGCTGTCCGCTGCAGCGCACTGTCCGAGGCGGTTAAATTAAAAGAATTCCATAAAGAAAAG
>JBCAUA010064396.1:0-11210 GCA_038406235.1 Peronia verruculata
GTTGTTGTTGTTGTTGTTGTTGTTGTTGTTGTTGTTGTTGTTGTTGTTGTTGTTGTTGTTGTTGTTGTTGTTTTTATCTCATGCAAGAATCCGACCCTCTTTTTTTTTAAGCCATGGTTTTCATGTCAGACCGAGTTTAATAACAATAAAGTAAATTCACCAATGTAACCTGTTATGTTATTATTATTATTATTATTACTCGTATTATTGCTGTTATTATTACTATCGTCAATAATGATTCTGGAGACTAATCAAACATTAGAAAGAAAGTTCTGCTCCTAACGACTAGGTCCACTACAAGTAGACGCCTCCAGGCTAAATCAGTACCGATACACACTCAATTCTATCATTAAATTGCTGCACAGACTCAATTCTCCTTACCCCTCACCCCTAATGAAATGGATATACTTAGATTAATATAATAACCGTGGAAAAAAGCTCTAAAAAACTCGAAAATGAAATGGCAGTGCAACAACCTAGGCCTACAGTACAGACTCAGTGACTGCATTCATTTCTTGGCTTTAACTTGCTGAAACTAATTAGCTCACATACTAAAACTAAAACATGCACTATACTCAAGATCAGAATATTCACAGGTGATTCAAAATGTTGTTTTCCAATCTGGCAGGCTATAAAATTCGCCGAAAAAATATCATGAGGCACAGCATTATTGATTAAATTTCAAGGTCAGTTGAGACGGTTTTTTTTTTTTTTTTAAATCGTCTCATGAAATCTTCTAACGAATGCCCTTCCTCTCCGGATGTCGCTATTTCTGCTTTGGGCATTCAGTTTCCAATCTGTTCATTTCTTCCACCAAGATGTCGTCAAATATGAAGGTTGCCTGAAATTATTCTGGCCCAGAAGGTTTATTGAATATTATACTTTAGCACAACTGGCGCCAAAAAAAAAAAAAAATGAATCTTGGTGTCTGGCCTTAGCTTCGGCCGTAAGTACAGTGAAACATGGATGACAGATGAATCAATATTTATATTGGGGGGGGGGGGAGTGAAATATTATGCAAAAATCGATTTAATTAAATGCGACTAGAATTAAATTCAGTTTTATCCTTTCTTCCCTCCATTATTCATTATGTTTCTGAGCACTAAGATTGGCCGATGTTATCAGCGCACTATGTGCTGCCTGTAGATAATTGAAATCACATATTCCTCTTTGAATCTTTTTTAAAAAAAAATAAACAAAACCTGTTTTATGGCAAACTCATTTCATGTTTATTTTAAGATTACAATAATAACCCCTTGATGTGTTATGAAGCAGAACACAATTGGTTTGCCCTTTGATCAAAGAACTTGAACAATCTCCTCGGGAGGGTAGGGGGATAGGCGCACTTAAATTTAAGGTAAGACCAGGTTGATTTTGGAAAATTTAATGTTTGTGTTTTTGAAAAGATATTCTTGTTGTAGATGTAGATATCTAATATCTAAAATAGTATCTTGTAACTGGTAAGATTTTAGAAAATTATCTGTATATGTCATGAACGGCCAATATATTTTTTTCCGTTAAGTTAAGTGGTGTGCCAGTGCATGAAATAGGTTAATATTTATTAGTGCAATAAAGAAGGTTAATATGCAGATCTTCATATTCGAACTCATTATACAAAGTCGTTCACTTCTTGCTTATATGTTATAGCAGGTACGGGTATCTTGAAAATTGGATCATTGCTTCACAAATGTTAATTGCACCGTTGATGAGCCAGATGTACATAATTCGAACTAAGCTTGAAAAATGTAGTAACAGTGGTGACAACACAAAGTCTACATAAAAGATGAAAACTTGCACAAATCTAAAGCTCTAGTTTTCGATGATATGAATGCATATCTATATATACATGTATATTTATATCTATGGCTATTATATAGGCTAATGTCATAATGTCTGTATCTTTTGTTATATCTGTATACTATTATTATCTTCATCTATACCTACATCTATCTATAATTGCATCTGTCTCTATATTTATAACTGTATCTATATCCCGATACTTTAACCAGATCTCAGTTATTGTTTCAACCCATTCACAGCTCAAGGCAAGGAGAGAGATGGCTATAGGGAGAATGGATGGTATAGTCACCATATTCCTAAACAGCGCGACCCCAATGGCTATGTGCCAGATGAACAGAGGCTCTTGGACCATATCATGCAGGGTTACGAGAAGTCGGTCAGACCAGTTCGAAATGCCTCGTCTCCCGTCATTGTTCAGATGGGACTGACATTGACTCAAATACTCGACATGGTAAGTACTGCTAGTACTACTGGGACAAAGCCAGTGATATTAGATGCACTCTCTGCTGTATCAGCCCCCCCCCCCCCTACTATTTCCGTATCTACTTTTATGTCTGTATGCCAACTATATCTATACATGACTATATCTATACATGTATCTATATTTACAGCTATATCCATATCTATAATTATCCATATCTGTATTTGCATTCCTTCCCAAGCCTATATTTTTTTCTATACCTACATCATTCTTTCTTTCTACCTATATTCATATCTGCATCTATTAGAACATCCCTTCTTCTTAACCCTAAACTCCGCCTCGGGTCATCGGGAGACACCTCTTAACGAGCTGTGCACCAATCTTCTCCTTAAGTCGCTGTTTTGGGCCAAGGTCTGGGTCTCTGCATATATTTTCTTTGTCCATTTCTGAATATTATCGGCCCATCTTTTCTCCCTCCCGCTTCATTTCCTCTTTCCATCTACTGTTCCTTGTAGCACAGTTTTAACAACTGGATCTTGTTACATGACTGTTGCATTTCAATTTCCTTTTCCTTAGTTGTAAGACGATCTTCCTGAGGGAAGGACCACTGTACTGTTTCTGTGAATCTGCTCATTTGTGATATGAGCCAAGTATGAGATAATAATTCTGTTTCTAGAACTAATTCTATATTATTTATTACCCTGTTCATACACGGACACCTATATCTAGAATTACATCTATATTTCAATCAGCAACAATATTGTTGTTCTGTGAATGCTCACACATGAAAAAAACTGTATCTCACACTTCGGTATTGAAATCACTAACAAATCCTAGTTGTAGAATCCCGTTTCTTTTCTTTTTGGAATTTTATGCAGGATTGAGACACGAGATAGTTTATGCATGGCCAGCATTTTGGTGACGTCTGAATGTGTGAATTTGATTAACATATTTTTTTTTTTTTTAAACAAAAAATATTTTATCTGTCTCATGCTGGGTAGAAAGACAATGAATACAGGCCAGGTGGCAAAAGCAGAGTTCTATTACGATATGAGATATATGACGATATAAAATCATTTTATCAAGCCATCAGGCTCGTTGATTGGAAGAAAACAATGGCTACGACACATAATTATATTATTAAATGAAGGGTACTATTATGTTTAGACTATACCTGGGTGAAATGCAAGAAAGCGGCATACAATTTTGGCTACCGTTCCCATCACTAAACTTAATTCTAACGCTTGCACCCATCGATATTGTCAATTTTATTTTGTGACACAGTGAAACGAATCTGCAGAATCATTCACTGGTGTAATCTTAGATGTAGCCCAGACGCTAGGGAAAAGTTAAGTATCCTCACTCAATATTTCTAAGGGTGCCAGAGTTGAAGAAGGTGAGAGGCGGAAGAGAGAGAGAGAGAGAGAGAGACAGAGAGAGACAGAGAGAGAGAGATCAAAGGTGACAGATGAAGATCGATACAAACATGGCTAGGCAACAGAGACTTTCAGAGAGGCAGAATCGAAACTCTGTCTTAGTTCTTGTTCTTTGCCCATTATCAAAAGTACATAATGTTGATGGGCACATTTTCGTATATTTCTACAGCTAAAAAGATGAATCTGCAACAAAGGTAGACAATTTGGAAATTAGCATACAAATTGGGCCAGAAAAGACGAATATTGTACTTAACTTTTCAAAATATGGCGCACATCTATCTCCCACTCGAGGTATACTTTCTAATAGCACTCGCTGGACAGTACGAACGTACTTAAGGAAGTTTTGTCCCCGAAGGTGCTATTTTTAAAAAATAGGAATTGAATTTTGGAGCTGTTTTATTAAGACACAGTAGGAAAAAAATGCAGCTTTCATCGATTGAAGCGGTTACGTAAATTGTCTATAAATAATGTGGAAATTTACACTTGAATAGATGAATGAATACGTAAACTTGTGATGATAAAAGTTGTCTCTTTTTGTCAAGGTAGACTAGAATGATACTTCATTGTCGTCCTTATCATAAAAACAATAATGTACACAAAGAGACTGAGACAGGGTACAAATGCCAGGTCATTCGTTTTTACACTGTATTGCCAAAGTCGAGAAATCGCCAGGGAAATGTCCAAACCAATGGCTGGGGTCAATGAGGCGTTTGCCATTTGTACAGACCTTTTCAGAAATGCAGAGCAATTGCTCTTTCCTAAATATTGTCTGAGACAGCTTCCTAAGTATTGTCAATCTTGACCAATGGGATAGCAGTATGAGTGTTTACAGTTTTGAAAAGTGCATGCCTCGCTATACCCGTGAAATCGAATCGTCACTTTTTTATTATTATTTTTATTATTATTAAAAGGTTTACTGCATTTATGAAAAAAGTCCTCCTTAACCCTTTCCATACGAACCACAATTATAGCCTATATATATACGTCCATTGAAGTCATGTCATTTCAGATATAAGACAATATAAAGCTTCTATAGTTGAAATATACACTCAATGTTGGCATTTTACAAAAGAATACTTATTCTTACTTTAAGATGGCCAGTCTATAGACCTATAAATCTTGATTCTTTTTATGGGTGTCGTAGGTAAAGTGTTAAACAAGATCCCGGAAAAAAGTTAAAAAAAAAAATAACAACATTAATTACCGCAGGAGAAAGTGAAGGATGTATAGACGCTTCATAGAAAAAGAATAGACATCAAACAGACAAATCAGACAAATAAACGGAAAGTGACAATAATAAACTAGTGATTTTGTTTGAGGTCTTAACACAAGCGTATTACTTTTTTTTCCCCCTAACAGAATAACACTTCAAAGAATAATCATATGACTTTATAAATCATAATATTACGTATTATATATTCAGCTGATTTCAGAACTTTATTAGTAAATTGTGAAAGGCATCTGATCAGTACATGATCAGTAATTCATGTCAATTTTTATCGGTTATAGAGAAGTTGTGAAAGTTCTGTACAATTTCATCAAACTGGAGTTTCAAAGTCAGAGATGCCAAGAGCGACGTATTCATCCGATGTCTAAATCAACAGAGCCGTTCCTAAGTCCGCGAAGCTTAGTATTAGTAAAGGTTAGTGGAGTTAGCAAGTAACGGCAAGGATGTCTGTCTTTAGTATAAAAACCTCCAGCAATAACGCACGCCGAGAGGTCGAGAAAGACTTGAGTGAAAATAATTGTGTACTCACGTCATGAGTCGAGACGGGCTCTAATCTCGTGTTGTAGCTACCAGTACATTTACAGATCAAGTTTATTGTGGGAATTGCCAACGAGTAAAGCCGTGAATAGAAAAGAGTTTTGGATAGTAAAGGAAAGGAGGGCGGTGGCGGAAGAGAGGACAAGACAAATACATAGGACAGACAGTGTGAAACGCAAGTTAACAGTTATGGAAAGCCAAATGTGGAAGACTGCAGTTTCTAACCAGCACCTTGTATTGGTATATCACATGGAAATACACTCAGGCTTGGATAATGGAAATGATATTTATATCATTTTCTCGTATTTTATTGCACCTTCAGTCAGCAACTAATTCACACTAGTCCACGCTTCTTTTTCGCATTCTCATAAATCAGTTCGCTTGCTGTTATTTTGTCAAGCATAATTTGTGATGTTGTTTCTTATTTTATAGGCGGCTGCTTAAGTTTTCGCGAACGTTTCTCTGTTCAGTATTTTAAGATGTTGTCTTTGTCCACTTCTCTTTCTATGTACCCCATGATTGTCCTGGCCTTCTATGCTTAATGTGCGCACTTGAGAGCCTGTTTTTCCGTGAAGTCCATTGAAGATCTTTAACCCTGGGAGTGTCAATAGAAACTGGAGGGGGTATCAAGCTCCCTCGTATGACATCAACATCAATTTTTGAGAAAAAGGCAGTTTGCGCTTAAAGATGTATTTATGTTTCTGCTCTCAACTGCCTGATACGTGGAGCAGAATCCTTGTGTCAACTCTTAGTATGATCAGTTAGTCTCTGACCATACAGGCCCCTTGACACTTCCAGGGTTAAAAGGGTCAACAACAACAGCGGTAATTGTATAACTGAAGGAATGAGTCTTGAGAAGAGTAAAAAGATCTATGATTCACATGAACTGCTAAGTTCATAACATTGTTCTCTTTCGATTTATGCCTCTTGTCTTTTTCTTTCGCTGAACCTATGTCTTTTTGGTTCTTAAGACCCCAAAGACTTTACTACCAGAGTCTCCACATTTATAAATATTGTGAACGGTGACACTTTAGTTTCAAGAATCTAAATACATTTTTCGCCTCAGAATCACAAGGCGATATAACTGACATCTTAAAATTCTCAACCTTGTAAGAGCCTGCACATCAACACAGTCAGTTGAATGTTATTTTTATTCATCCTAACTAATATCCTTACAGATATAAATAGATGCCAATGTTACTACAGATTCATCTATACTGTAAGTCAACGACGAAAGTCATAAAACGCTTATGAACTAAAAAAAAAAAAAAAATCAACAATTCGACAAAACAAAAAACCTGCTAAATTTATCCATTTGAAAGTTGACACACAAAATTGTTGCATAATGACCAGTATTTCTATCTACATGAACCTGTAAAAAGCTTATTATATTTGACGTTATTCTAAAAATGCGATAATAATTGAATAGTAGATTCGCAAGGTGTTTGATCCGAATTGTATGTCCATAGAATAATAGGGGAGAAGGGGTGTGTTTGTTTGTTTGTTTGTTTGTTTGTTTGTGTCAGAGTTTAACGGCACATCAGCACGATCACAACTATATTGTGCCAAACATGGTAAAATACGTTCACACGTCAAGAAGATAAGAGAAAAGAGAGCAGGGCAGAAGAAAGAAGCAAGGAGAGTCAGAAGAGCTGCTGTCACCCCTGGAACGTCGAGAATGACATTCTATGGGAGACATCCCACCGATGGCGGGCTTTCACCGCCTGGAGGTGGGAGCAAAAAACCTACTTGTATGCCTATACCTTCTACCCCCCCCCCCCCCCCAGCGTGGAATAGCGTGACGAAAGAGGTATTTCGAGGTGGGTCACATTACTGATGAAATATCGCTCACATGTGGCTTTGTTTGTGCGACGTATCTAAATGCTTGTGATTTGTCAAAACTTGTCTGTCATGCGCAGACCATTCACACAAATTAGCATAAGAGCGAAATATCTCATTGCAGCTCGCAACGTACACTCAGCCTGATTTTTACTCAGTCCTTCCGTTGGCTGGGGACTAGGGGTTTAAAAGAACAAGAACGCGATACGCAATATCAGGGGGACGCAGTGACTCTGTGGTATGGCGTCTGCTCATGGAGAAAACAGGCCAGGATCGGCTTGCGGGTACTGCATCGGGGGATGAAAGGAAACGAAAATAAAAAAAGCCACATTTTTTTTTTTTCAGTAACTCAACAATCCCCCTAGCTTCCTGTGGGTAGGGAAGCCGACGTCTAGCCTTCTGGATAAGGGTGAATATATTTCGGAGGACTCCGTGTTTACGTTACGTACGTCCTAAAAGAACCCTTGGCAGTTGAAAATCGATGGAAGAGTAGGCTGAGTGCCGTTGTGCGGGCAAAATTACCCAATTCCAAATTTCTACCCACAAAGTTTCTCAGCAAAAATTGCCAAATTCTAAAAAGCCGATATAATCCTACTTTCTTAGGATTGAAAGGCTTAAGAAAAGCAAACGCAATATTTTGCATCCCTTACCGACTCCTGCCCCCGCCTCTCGTCCCCTCCTCGTCCCTAAATTACTGTGCTAACTCAGTGTTGTACTTTGCAGTGTTGAAAATTTAAGCAATGATATTATGCTTTTTTATTTTCTCCTTTTGATTTATCCAGTTTACTCGGCGGCGCTCGTAATTCAGTTTGCAGGCAGTCCGTTTTGATCGCTTCTTTCAATAGGCAATTTGTAGCTCTCTAAATAGTTGTAATTTTTCATCTAACACAGACATCCTCTTGATTAAAATAGCCTTCGTTCGGAGAGCGGGTTATTGTACTCGTATTTCACTGACATTCCAAATGCGTTCACATCGCGGATCTGAGCAAATATTTTTTTTTATTTTTTTATTAACTGGGCGCTATAGATTCAGAGCTGGGGAAGCTTTTTTAATTTTCTAAACGATTTTGAGTTGGTATTGTAGCGGTTGTTACTGTTATTGAGGCCGTGGTTAAAATTTTGATAGGTTACACGTACATTGTAAGCTGATTGTGCAGTGAAGTTAAAGCTTTAAAACTTTAAAGTTTTTTAGTTCATCTCTTTTATAAGTTGCATGATCATCTGGCTCGTGAAATATACTTTGTAGAGGAGAAAAAAAAAATATCCAAGTTTGTGTGAAAAGAGAGAAACAGAAATAAAGATACAAATAGTAACGAAACTGTAAGGAAAATGAGGTTCAGTTACGTATAATAGCAACGGGACAACATTACCCTTTATGGCACGGGGCAAATGATATCAGTGTTTCTGTTGGTGAAATTTTCCAGTATAAATGTTCTTAATCACAATATCTCAGTGCGAACTGTCACATAAGCCACATCAATCTAAACAGGCATTCAAAACCATTTCCACAGTGCTCTTTGCCGACGGGTGAACATTTTCTTAAGGATTTTATGGTTATCGGTACATGAAGATATTGCCATACTGTCAATGTCACTTAAAACACGGGGAAAAGGTGTGAATCAATCAATTTGGCAAAAGAGAACCCAGTATTGCGTGTAAACTTATATAGCGCGTCACGCAACAGACGGCGCATTCATCACCTCCATGACCTATCAGTTGTATTTCTGGGCGATGCCTACATTTTGACATCAAAGTATATACATTATTACTCTCAGAAATATCTTCGCATGTACACTTAAAATGCATGACAGTGAATTATCAGACAGAAAATAAAAGAGCGTCGCTAATGTGCCGAAATAATAATAATATTTGAATACATTCCAAGAGCACGCGAGAAAACCATTTAGATCATTTTGCAAATAACGAACGCCTGTACGCATTTTCGCACTTCTGTTGAATCACGCATGAGTGTGCATCAGTTCGTGACGCCATTTCCTAAACAGATTTTAATGAAAGAAAAAAAAAAAGGATTCAAACAATGCACGAAGAACTATTTTCGATTCTTATTCTGTTTATTTTTAATTTAAGGAAACACTAATTTGTTCTTTTATCACTTTTATATGACATCTGAATTTTCTCACTCCGAGTTTTCATATCAGGACAGTACATACATAAATATTTAAATTTTTTAAAAAATGAACAAATAAACAATAAATAAGAAAACAATTAATTAAGTCATTAATTAATTTTTATTCTGTGAATCTGCCTATTTTAAGTGTTAGTCACAGCAATAACAACAACAGCTACGTAACTGTTCATACTAAATCGAGTGATGTAAGCTTGCAAAATGTTCTGGCTCCTCATCTTCATGTTAGAAGAGCGCAACATAAGTGAATTATTACTGAGGATAAAAGGAAACAACAATAACAACCAAATTAAAAGTTGTCCATGTAATATTTTATAGGAAAGAATGCTTAGTCTGAGGTGTTATTTCGCTCCAGGCAGCGGTGTCGCGCCCTTTGATCCAGACAGGATTTCCACTTGGGTAATTCGTTGTCAATAATTTTGGGTCTATGTGTCTGGATCCGGGCGTATAAATCTCAAAGCAAATCGGACGCCACTTGAACGAGGTGTCTCTCTGGAAATGTTGCGGGGCTTAAGGGCAACGATGAATTCAACGACGCTGGAAGTGCTCTGACCTCGCGTCAAGAAAAAGCTTCTAAAGAGACATTTCTCCCGAGCAAAGTTGAAAACACGACACAACTGATTCGTTTTAGAGCTTTCTGAGATAGAGTTGAGAGGAGTTAGAAATGAATGGAGGATAAGAACAGATTTTGGTCGTGTTATAAGGCAATTCACGATATAAGAGTGTACATCCATTTGTTTTGAAAGGGAATGACCCGTGTTGTTCTACGACAGGAAAATCATGGAATTATTTTTTTATTATTATGAGCTTCTGCTTTTCTCTTAGCAACAGTAAAAACGTTACTTTTGCCTGGCTTATTATTGGATATCATCGGGTAAAAAAAAAAAAAAATGCCGTTCGGGGCATCCTTTCCACTTTCCCCTTGATCAATTCCCCACAGATATTATCTATTGTGAGGATGATCAGAGCGGAGGTAACTGAACAGAAATACACATAAAAAAATGACCTGATTCTCAATCATTTTTATCACTGGTCTTTGTAATTTTTCTACCGGGAATAAAGACTGCAGCAAAGATTTGTGTTTCTATACTATCTATCACCCTACTTTGTTGAAGTTTTCAACTCATTCCGATGAGAAAAAAAATCACAACAAACAAAAAACAGTACATTTATACAATGCATACAAGTTTCTGTTACAGCAACGCCCGGTCCTCAAACTTATAATATATTATAGGATATTATTATATTGGCATTCACATTGATACTCGATTTACACAAAGACGAAATTAATATGATTTGGTAACCGATTCTTCCTAAACAATAGTGGCCCTACCTACAATATCATTGGATTAGGAGGAAAACGAAATCTTTCGGGCAGCAATGCATTTATCTGACATAAATGCTATGCTTTTAACAATATCTTCTTTTTTGTCCCCCTGGAAAACATTTGATTTCTTAGCAAATAGGTTTTACGTTTCTGCACCACTGAATATGCGTTCTGAGAATCTCTAATCTTTCATAAGTTAATATCTCTCTCGGAGATCAAGTGATGCCCAGAGACCTCTGCCTATAAATTTTCACTTTTCAAAACAGCATGAAATAGAGGGAAGGAAAAGAGAGACGAAAACATACATTTATAATTGTAATTAGTCTTACTTGTCCAATTCCTTCTCTCTCTCTCTCCCACTCAGCCCCTTCCTCGTTTCTCTCTATCTATCTATCTGTTTAAGTATGTATGCATGTATGTATGTATGTATGTATGTATGTATGTATGTATGTATGTATGTATGTATGTATGTATGT
>JBCAUA010064407.1:0-25153 GCA_038406235.1 Peronia verruculata
TGAAAGTTTTCCTTCAGTTTTCAGTGAAACAATGTGATTGGTGGAGGCAGAAATTGTTTTGTAGACCTGTCGGCCACAATAACTACTAAGTAGAATTTTTTGTTTGTTTTGTTTGTTGAAAAGTGCTTCTTTCTCATTCAGTCTCTTCTTAAACTAGATCTAAAATCTAGACCTATATACATAGAATCTACATGTAGAATGTAGATCTAGATCTAAATTTAAACCTAATTTTGCGATATATCACACTTCACTCCACGTAGCCCAAATAAACACTCCCATGTTTTATTCCTCTAATTCAATAATTCATTGTAGGCGTAGGCCTATGTGGTTATGACAGGAATTGCTAATAACAGGAATTTTCTTTGGTTCCAGCCCAGCAAATCCTGTTTTATCATGTTTCCACTGTAGTGTATGGATACTGACAATAGATTTTGTTTACGCATGCCCATGAACACAGATAATTATGTCTGTCTCTAACTGACAGAAATAACTTGGGGTAGTTAGTGGTCATGTTGTGATCATGTGTTCTGATCTGCTCCTGGATCCACCTCTGTGACTATTGTATATGTAGGGCACTACCTTCAAAGTGTGGTCCCAGTCTCTTTCATTTTATTACAGAAGTCACAAAAATGGCACATATCGATATTACTCCATCCATGATTATGTAAGTAGAAACATTAGAAGATAGCCTACCTCTATCCCTAACCAGGTAACCCTACCCTGAAGTTAACCTACTAACCTTAGCCTTAGGCCTCAGTCAGCCCTCAGTCTTAAGTTTAGAGTTTAGAGTAAAGGGCACAACACCGTCACCAATAGATAATCAACCAAAGAAGTTTGACATTTGGAACAGACAACATCAAAATATTCACAATCGTAATGACAATTAATCTAAATCTAGATTAGATCTAGAGACTAGATCTGCATCACATCATCACTTAGCCTAACTGGAATATAAGGGTGGAAGGTGACAGTGACGGTAGTGCCAGTGGCCAGTGAGTCTTAATATGATTTTTTTCGCGACATCAGTAATAAAAAGAGACCCGGACCACACTTAGAGGGTAGTGCCTGTTGGACTGAGTGGTGCCCATCGGAGGTTGTAAAGATGTGATTATGGCTTGAGCACAATTCTGAAGGATGCCCAATGCCAGGTATCTCTGGCATTCAATTAAGATTGTTGATTGTTATCGGTAATAGGGAGAAGACCTTCTCATTGATTTTACGGTCCCTATAGTATGCATGATTATCCTATATTCGAACCAGATATAATCTGAAAACCGTTAACTTATCGAAAACAAATATAATTTTTACATATATCGATTAATCACAACGATGTCCGAAGATTTCAGTCATGTTTCTCTTTCTCAACACGGTGAAACTCACCATTTTGGTTCGACCGGAAGTACAAAAGAAAGAAAGTAAGAGTCTTGAACCGGAACTAAAATAATGAGATCACGTGAGACATATTTACAAAAGGCCTAGCAACCAGGAAGTTGAGACGTGGAGCGGTACACGTACTGAGACGAATCGTGTCAATGTGTTGTCACTGTCAGTGAGCTGATATAAAACTGCTCCGTGTTGCAATTATGCATTTCCAGCCAAGCTTTCAGAGCCGTTGTTCAAAAATATTTATTGCCTCATCGCTAGACATATTGGATAACTATGCCAGCAGTCGTAATAAATAACTATCCAAATGGCATTGATCTGGTTTTACATCAACCAACATCCAAGCTTGATGCACACAGAAGACTTGATGTGGTAAATGATGAAGAAGTGTCAAAGTTTCTGAGTTCTATTCAACGCTTACTTTTGAAATACAAAATGTACAGTAAATCATCTAACTCGCAGGTTTCATCAGGAGGCCTTCAACAATTTATTACAAGAAAACTTCAAAAGAAAGCTGATGAAAGCAGTAGTGGTTTCAGCTTAACTCAGAGACTGAAAGCTTTGTATACTAGAGAAGAACCAGTTGCTTTCGTCCCAGACAGCACTAATTCAGAGGAAGCCTGCTTAATACAATGTTTGCCGGTAAGTTTAAATGGAAGGATTTATACTTATGTGAACTGACATTTTTGTATGTCATGATAATAGATAGACAAAGTCAATTTCTCTATTGGAAGATGAAGATAGGCCTACCATTGTGGACTATTCTAGTTCATTTATTGATATGGTATTTTGTGTTTAAGATTGTGAGATGCTTATGCTGCTGTTACTTTGACATGTATACTCATTTTTGCTGTCAATTCTTGTATGTGCAAAATTGCAGATCATAAGTTGATAAGAATTGAGGCTATACTATAGAGATATTGATCAAGATAACCTCCATCAGATGGTTGAAAGACATATATAGAACATTACACATAGAGATATTCGTTAGAATTGTGTCTTTAGTTATGTGGCACTGCTCTTTTTCCTCCAGGTTGACTTAAAGCTATATATATTCTCATTCCTGGATGCAAGATCATTATGTATGGCATGCTGTGTCAATCAAGAATGGTGTCAGCTTGCTTGTGATGATCTTCTGTGGCAGCAGTTACTTCAGCAAGACATGAAACTATGGTCCCGAGTGTCACACCTGACAAATCCCTACATGTATCAAGAGGTCAATTCTGAATGGTCACAGAAGGATATGTAAGTGTCAGTTGTTACTTACACTATTCTAGTTATGTTTCTTCAGTAGTTTCCCTATGAGAAAAGTCGTTGGTAAGCTCCCTGTGCATGAAAGAGAGAGAAAATACAGAACATACCATCTTCTGTAAACATTCCACAAATTTGTTATTTCTCTCAAACTTGATGTTTCCCATTTGTGTCCTATTTTATTTTTCAGTTGCCAACACATCTTACTCATATGTGGATTAATCAAAATGTTTACATGATTACAATCATGACTTTTACATTATTTTTTCATTTACAGTATTATCTATTGTGAAACAATTTTGTACGTCTAAAACAAAAAATGGTGTACACACTTTAAAAGCTATGTCAATTTGTTTTCCCCCAGATATCTTAGATGTTCACCAGATTTTCATGAACAGTTTAGACAGTCCAACTCAACATTCCATCATGTTTCAAGTGTTCTGAAGTATTTGATGCCTAAAAAGGTACCTAAAGTGGCAATGTTTGGACCCGGTTTAGAGCTGTCAACGAGTGGCATAGTAAGGAGAATGTTGTATGAAGACAATGCAACATACACCAGGCTTGCCATGTTTCCAGGACAATTTGATGGTGTGTACCAATATCAGCTGATTCCCTAACTAGTTATAAAATAGTAGATCTTAGTTAGAGTTGACCATAGATAGATGTGTCTCATTAAATGTGTTTTTGTTTGGCATTACCATATCGACATGTCTGAGATGGGTTTTCAATGGCTGGTTAAGCCAGTGCTTGAACAACATTCTATCAATTCAAAGCATATAAATTTAACAGAGATTCCCAGATTCAAATACAGTTCTTAGAATGCCCACTTGTATTACTGATTGTTTTTTTCATTAACATAATTAGTTAAGAAAGAACTTTATAAATCATTTTAAAGCCATTACAACATATAGCAATGAGAACAAATTAAACTGCACAGAACTGTTGCACATTTGGAGGCCTATAAGGTTCTCTACTTAGAAGCTAATGTTTCAGATTTCTTTTTTGTTATTTTCATTCTGTTTAGAGGGAAACCAATTTGAATCCATATAAAAAAAAAAATTGTAAATATTTTTACAAATATTTAGAGCATAATTCGTTCAGCAAGATGTTTCCCAAAGTCAATAGTCTTTGAATATGCTGTAAACAGCTCCTTCCATATTGTAATGTCACATGACAATTTTGCTATAAACTATCCATTCTGTTAGTGTGTGACATTCAAATCCTATGTTACTCTTCCTATTTCTCCTGACTATAATTCGTTCTAGTATTTTCAGTGCATATATTGCGTGTCCATTCACATTCAGGTCGTGCATACTAAGTACATAATGACCTGCACCCCTCCTAATGTATGTACATGCACAATATGTAATATTTGTTTGTTCTCTTTTTCAGGTGTAGGTGGAGGAATGACTCTCAAACTTCCGACCGGACATTCTTTTCACTTGTCAGTTTTGTACTCAGCTTCAAGAAAAGAGCGAGAGAACAGAATCGCTCAGGACAGATTACAACAGAACAAAATGTTGCAGGTAAATTATGATCATAACTCAAGTACAATCCTTGGTGAACTATTATACATATTGTCTTTCTATGTTTGTTTGTTTTGTGTTGTTTGATCGCAGAAAACAAATGGTGTGGCGGAAAAGAGAAGGCGAAAGTTTTATTGTTTGCCTAATTTATAAATTCTTGCATTATAAATTATTCAAACTTACAATTTTAGTCGAGTAGCTAAGAGGGAAGTCACTAAGGAAATTTATGTAAGAATCAATGTGAACTGTAGCTTCATGGTGTGAATTTGAATATAACTATTTTTTGTTTTGATGAAATGAAAATAACAAGGGAAGGTAATTATGCTGTTCTTTAAATATTTCCTCTCCTGTTGCTTTTTTTCCTCTAGAGACAGGAGGGAGCAGATGGTGCAGAAGGAGACCCTCAGTATGAGCTGAAACCCCAAATCAAACATTTATGTCAAACTTTAGATGCATTTATCTTTGTGGTCGATGCTTCAGAACCCAGAGAATCAGGTGAGTGCTCTCATCTCATAGGCATCACCAGGTGTGGTGTTGGCTACTGCATATGGTTCCTCTGAAAATTTTATATCAGTACTGGCAATATGCATTTTATATGGTTAAAAAAAAATGTGATGTAAATTATTAGCACCTGACAGCTGTTGGCATCTCTGCCAGATTCAGTGTGAGCTCTCACATTCAATGGCATCCTTACAGTTATCTTCTTCCATTTGCTCTTTAGTTAGATTATTCTGTTTTTTGGCTATACCCAGCCATCATGAATACTTATGTCTATAATTGAAAGCAATTATTGACATTGTATTTTAAATCTTAATTAATTTATTTTTGTTATTATTTTTTTCTTCATTTGTATCAGTTGAGACCGGTCATGGTGAGCTGATGGCGATGATGCGAGAGAGAAAATCAGCACCACACGTTCCTCTGTTGATCTTATCATGTGTGAAACAAGACAATACTCCTAGACTTCCAGCTTGTGATATTGTTGAAATACTGCAGTTATCAGCCTTCTCACAGCCATGGCTTGTAAGTATCCCAGATTCTCTTTTCCTTTTTCTGTGACTGTGTGTTATTTTTTAGTATAGAAGCCTGTCAGTTGAGGTTTTTGACAATGATTTGGCAGTTTTATTATCCAGCAAATAAATATGTTAGATTTGGTTTCATATGAGTTTGTTATGTAAAAGACACTTTCATTTACTGATTCCACGTAAAATATTGATTCTTTTAAATTTCACTGTAACTTAGAAAATAATTATGGTAGAATGGTTAATTTCTGTATTCATGGTGTTCTGATGAAGTTTGAAAAATTCCATTAGAAAATATTCTCAAAGATCTTTTGTAATTGATATAGTGATGAATTGAAAGCAGAAACTCAGAATACCACTATACTTTTAGTGTAAGTTCATTTTATTTCTTTAAATGTTATGCAGTCTGTCATGTTTACAAGGTTAGTCTTGCTCTGCTCACTGCTTCACTATCCAAAGGAAAGAACTAAAACTCACGCAGAAATTCCTCTGTTATCCAGTCTAACTGATATGAATTCACAGAAGGTGAATTAAAACCATCTTCTCTCCAAAGGTAAAAGTCTGATACATTATTATTATTTGGATTTCCTGTCATCAGGCAGTGTGTACCTGTGAGTTCAACAGAGATGTTTCTATTCATCCCCAGGTCATCAATTGTGTGACTGACACATTGAATGGTGTAGATGTTGGCATAACATGGCTGGTTGATCAATCACAGTTCAAGTAACAAAAACAAGACTGTCGCTAGTGTTACTTTATTCCTTCACCACCAGTGCCATGAACCCTGGATGGACATGTCTTGTGTATTAAAAACACAAGCCTTTGTCAGCATTGGAAAGCCTGATATCCACAGTGTTGTGGGAACTTAAATTGCTAAAATGGTGACTTAAAACAAGTACGATAAATGAATGACTTAAACATTACAACTGAATCTACCAGTTGAAAAGTTAATTCATAAAATACAGTGACAACTAGAATGCTCCACAGGCCATTTGGGTCCGGTTCACTGTATCACAGTGATCAAGATCATATGAAAAAGATCTGAGAGAAATTACTGCTACAATGAAGTGACTTTGTATCTGTTCTGAGGTTGCATATTTACATAACTGAATTCAGGTAATATTTATTTGGGATAAAAATCTCAGCAGTCTATCAGATGTGTATGAAAAAGGAAAGAGCTTGTTCCTCTGTCCTAATGAAAGTTGTTTATTGTCACTAAAGAAGTTATATATTATGCTAAATAAGAATCGGAGAGTGCTCATGGAGCGGAGGTCACTGTCAGTTTATGGCTGACAGAAGAAGTGCCTCAAAGAAATGATGGACATGAATTGTTGAGGTTATATTGATAAGATGTAATGAAAGCTGTTCTTTTGTGATGGTTTGATTTGTACAGCCAACCAGGCTTAAGTTGATCTTATTGCGAGAGCGGATTGAGTTGACCTTATTGGGAGAGTGGAAAAAAGATAAGACTTACATAGCTCAACACAAGTGTTGATTGAGCTTAAACCAGTCTGACTTGAACTTTACAGTGCTGGGCACAATTTTCCAAGGTCACTTGGAATACATGTACTAGGTTATTTTTTCACCCACCCCCCATTCACTCCACAGTACTGCATGTGGTGTCAAAGTTCAGCAAGTTATATGGGCTTTTTAAAATGTTGCCTGGTAGAGAGATCACCAGTTTTTGTGACCAAATTACAATTTTAATTTATGAGAGTCATTTTGCAATTTTTGGCATCAAACTGCACCAGAATGCCCAGTCGATTCATATCGCGCTCCTTCCTTTTTCACTGAGAAAAATTCAGTCTAGGTACGTGCGATGGATTGTAATTCCACAATACATCTTGTACAATCATCCCTCATTCACAGTCTCATACACTCCCTCACTTGTCATAGTGCAAGTAAGGTGCTTGAACAGAATGATGGAATCAGTGTCAAGGGTGTTGCTTAATTGTAACATTGTTGGTTAGTCAGACCTCTGACTTGAATCAAAACATTGAAAATAGAAAAAAATATATATATATTCATTGTTATTTCTATGATGAAGCATCGCATGATCAAAGCTGAAAATTAAAAACAACACATTTGTTCCAACACTTAGAGAGACAACATAGCTGTTTTTTCTATTGTATTCGATTCAAGTTGTTGCTGGGCTTGTTGCAAAGAAGAAAAATCAATTCACCCAAAGATCAGCTGAAGCAAGTTCAAATCAAGTCTACTGGATTGTAGTTCTGTGTAACTTTATATCCTATTTAGAGGATTGCGGGTATGATACATGTTGATGAATCAAAGACCAATCCTCTTTCTCAGGCAGGTATTCAAATCCATGGGTAACATATCATAATTGTTTACTGTTCTATTGTTAAATTATTTATTATCTATGTTGCATGTAATCAGGGTTGAGCATCTGTGATAATTGCTAGAGTGTTTATGTATATTGATAAATCTTGGAGATTCTTTTACCTGATTGGATGTGTGCATTCTTATGATATCTGCCTCATTCAGGACTTCACTGTGATAAACATGAATCAAGCAGCATCATGTGTAATGGAATGCCTGAATGTGTTCAAGTGACCATATGACAGTGACAAAGACAGAGACAAATTAAACATTAAAGTAAAACACATGAACAGTCTTGAGTTTTTTCCTGTGTTTATTTTAAATGACAACATGGGTAGATCAAGTTCATTTCAACATACTCACATCTCTATCAATGACATACAGTTAAGCACCAAAAACAAGGACAAAAAAAAAAAAAAAATCTTCAAAGGAATAGAAGGACTCCTAAGGGAACATAACCACAATGCCACCAATGTGATCCCATCTTCACAGTATTCTAATTCTATGAATTAGTGTCTTTCAGTTCATCTACGTCACACCATCCGCTGTTTTTCAGACACCTTGTTTCTCTCCACCATGTCACTGTGCGTGCATCATGCAATACAGATAGCATGTTTGGCCTAGTCCAGCATCTTCTCAATTACCTATCAGCCTCTCCCCATGATTTTTCAATGAGGCCCAAATTTAGACCTGCACTATATACTGCATATCCCTACCTTTCCCGCACGCCTTTCCTTTATCATCAACTGACAGCCTGGGGAAGCAAGGGCACAAAAAAAAAAAAAAAAAATGGGTCTAATCAAAAATTCTGCCGTTATGAGATCTGGTAAATGGTGAAATCATTTGGGAAATCCCTGTTGTGACTTCGAGAAATAGGTATAGATAATACAAAGAAAACAGGAGTTTAAATGAGACCAATAATGGTGTTCAACATTTCTGTGAATTTGAGATTTCTATGTTCGTGTTTTATGAGCTCGACTGCATGTTGCCTCTTGTTATCTGCATTCTCGCCCAACATAATTTAGACTGCTTCACCACACCAGTCAACTCTATAGGAATTTATGACACATTTGTCCGTTCCCCAAATTAAACACCATGCAAAGGGATGACCACAACACTCGTATACATACATGTATCAGTTAGTCATACACAGTATAACATATTGTATTGTGATAACAGTATCACAGCATACTTAAAACTTACATGAGCAATAACTACTTTCCATGTGCACACATACACATACATTGCTGCAAAAGTTATCAAACATTCACATTTCATCAGTTCATACCAATCTCCAAGAATAATGAAAAAAGAAATACATAAAATGACCGCTTCATGAAAAAAAAAAAATTAAAAGTTTCCTTATTTTTACAACAACAAATTATCGTATGCAGTAAAACTATTTCCTATTCTCAACATCAGGGTAACATGCAAAGTGTTTACAAAGCACTTCAGATTTTAACTTTCATCCATTGTTAAGTTAGCTTGCCAGTAAAACTCAAATATACTTCATCTATTACACTTTTGGAATTCACTATACCCATTGTGTAAAGAAATTAATTTTTCTGCAAGGTACTCATATAATGAGATAGAAATAAAAGGAAAAAAAACAACAACCCTAGAGTAATAACTTCCTCACTATATCAACACTCAATAGGCATTCTTTCGACTAGAACACATAAGAGTGCTGGAAACAAATAACATATTCACAAAACTCTGGCAAAACCAAATACATGGTGAAAATTTTCAGTTTGGAGTTAAATGTATATCGTTAAAGATTGCTATGTGTCATGTTTTTTTAAACCCAATTTCATTCAATGGAGGGATTTCATGATTTTATAAGAATTCTTGAAGAGCTGAATGCTATTCTTAAAAAAAAAAAAAGAAAAAAAAAAGTTCCATGTTTTTCCTTTCATTTCACTATATAAAAAGTTATCCCACAGCTCTAAACAAGATGGCAAAAGTGGCATATGTCCTGTCTTGTAATGCTGGCGCCAATAATGTTTGATTAAATATGCATATTTTTCTTGAAAACCAACCAAGAGATGTCATAAAAAAAATACTATGAGCTTGAATTTTGCCTCTCAGCGTTGTTTGAATCATAACACTACAAATATTTTAAGCTTTACTTATGTTCCAAAGTTGAAAAATTGTTGTCAACAGATATGATTCAATCTGTCACTGTTTGTTGCTTTTTTTATCCAAGAGCAAAATTTTGTCCATTAACCAAGTGCTTTTGTTTGCAAATCACACAAGTCTTATTTACCTGAAACAATTGCAACCAAAAGTTCTCAGAAATTACCATGGCAGAAAAATGCTTTCAACTTAGACCCAACACAACATAAATTTTCCTGACTTGGCACTGCATAATTCAAACAGAGAGAACAAAGTGATCTCTCTTCCCCTTATTTATCATAATTTCCTAGATCTATACATGCCAGACAAAGCAAGTGATTAGCTAGGTGAAAAAAATTCAATTCCACAATTAATCATAGTAACATTGAGCTGTCACAGTTTATCAAAATATCAACTCCTTGTTCAGTGCCAATATCTGATAAAGCACCGGACATATCATCTTACACAAAAATCTTATACAATGCACCAGCACAAATTCAGGTTACGATCCCTCACCATATTAATCTTTTTCTCTTTCGAAAACTGATTTTACCTTTGTAATGTATGCAACTTTCATTAAACACTATTGCAATTCATTAGTGAGAATTCTGCCAGATTCCAGGGTAAAGACCAATATAGTAGATGCTCCTCCTCCTCTTCCCCCCTCCTCCCTCCCTCTCCCCCCAAAAAACTGACTGGAAACTCAAGCCTTATTGAATGAGACAAACCTCTTCCTGCTTCTATCTCAAAACCAATCACTCAGGCTTTTTGAGTGATAGGTAAAATTTTTTGTGAATGGTCATCTTATCAGGGTTAATTTTCTTCAGCAACTGCACAATTACTTGCTGGATCTTTTCATTGCTCATATTCAGCTTCTTTGACTTGAACTTCTGTAGCAGATCTTTGACTGTCATCGGCTTGCGCATGAGGTATCGTCGTATGGCATCCTCAGTTATTCCTTCACTGCTGTATGATAACAAAAATAGTCAATTTCAGAAAAAGACAGTGAGGCCATACCTGCTTTTACCATAAAGCTGTCAAGTAAGAAAAAGTGCTGGCTACAAAAGTTTCTTTTATGACAGTTTACATGTAGTAAAAGTAGATAAGAAAGTAATTTCTCACTACAATGTATATTTTATATATCTAAGAATTCAAATGCAAGATAAATAGCGTGAGTCTCAGACCACATCCAATCCTGACCCCTCTAGGGCTACCTTAGTAATGAAAAAGTTTCATAAATTATGGCTTCCAGAGGACAGATTCTGAAGGAGAGAGGAGAGGAGAGGTAAAAATCAACCAAAGAAAATTATTTGTGCTAGATGCAACATATACAGACAAAAGCGACTCTATTTTTAAGTTAACTAATAAAATGGACTTAATACTCTGGTCTTATAAAGGACTGTGAGCAAAATTTCATGACTGAAGTGCTCTTTTCCAAATGGATCCACATACTTTAATACTATTTAACAACATGCTAGTCGAGGGGGGTGTTATATTCTGCACCTGGTATACTAAAGTCAGCATAACTGAACAACACCATAAGCAACATCATGCTGAAAAATATACAAAAGCTAACGAATATCTAAAGGTCGAAAATAATAAAAGTTTATGGTATATTTTAATGAATTCAAAAAAAAAAAAAAAACCAACTGTTAAACAAGTAAAGTTTCCCAAACTGTAAATACAACAATTTGTATTAAGAAAAAAAAAAAAACAAGCAAAAGCAACAGTGCAGTTTCTCAAGTTCAAATCATATAATAACAGTAACATACCCATCTTCACTCCTGTGTTTCTTCATGGATGGCGTCTTTCCATCTGGTGTCTTTTCTGCTTTCCTCTTTTGTGCTGCAAATAGACATTTTTTTTTTATATTGTCATTTTAAAGTCTTTGCACTAAAGTTTTTTCATCGTTCCCCTTGCTTGGCTGAATACATGTGAAATGCTTCACACATACATAGAACAAGCCACATGTCTTGCACCAGCACTTTGTGCCAAGAAAAACAAGGAAATTTATATAAAATGATTTGACAAGTCTACTATATGGACAGAGCAGAAGCTCTTTAGAACTTTCAAAGCGAAAGATATTTTTAAGCTGTCAGGGTGATCCTGGCAGTTTATCACAAAAGCTGCTGGGATACGGAAAACTGAAATAGTTACATATTCCCATGATTCTACAAACTTGATATAATTATAACCTTTTGGGCCTGTGAAATACAAATTCTTTAGAGAATATTTTTCTTCTTTACTCAAAATTAAACCACAGGGCAGGTAGGAATAGTCAATGTTTTCATTTAAAATGATTTTTTTTTTTTCAAAAAGTATTCAGAACTTATTGATTTGTCACAGGAAACAGTTAATAAAATAAGTTATGTTTACAAACTGATACTTTGTTCAGTGTGTAAATTGTGAAAAAAAAGGAACTAATGAATATCAATTCCCACACATGCCATTGTCAGCATAAAAAGGTGAGATCAGAAAGGATTCATTTTTTTTTACCAAATGTTTAGTTTAAAATTTCCTACTTTGTTTCAGCCTAAGGAAAGACAAAATCCAAGTTGATTATTCAACTAATCATCAAAGTAACTCAATCTATGCCTTGCAAAGCCTAATATGATCATTGTTCACCATGTGAAGAGTCATACTCTACCTCTGTCTTTCATTTTGTCTGGCGTAGGAGTGCGATTAACCAGCTTCTCCGCAGATTCTGACCCTGTAGCATCTGGCTTCTCTTTCTTGTCTTTTTTCTCTTTCTTCTCTTTCTGTGATATAATCGATCAGTATCAGATTAAGCAAATGTCATATAAAACTTTAAAATTGCAACTATATTCATCTCTTTATCAGCTAACAGTTAGACCTTTTATTGCCACATCACAGTCTTTTTTATCACACAAAACTGTTTTTCTTTTTCTTCACCAGCAAAGCTACTAAGTCTGCTTCAAATTTGGTGTATGTTATGATTTTCAACCATAATTTTGTTAAAGATTATATCTCGCGCCCAGGGAAAATAAATCGAAAGTCGGGCCAGGCAATTTCCAGGTACGGTCATTTTGAACTTTTTTCTGACGATTCTGGGTTCAAGAAAAATGTTTATTTTTTCTCACAAAAAAAAAAAGCAAAATTCTGGTATCTCAGTCGTAAAATATTTAAAAACGCTGTTGCTTGATATCACCTAACGAGACTTCCAACTCATTTGCCCGGGGCACATAACATTTTACTGCTTAAAGGTAACAATATCAAAGATATGGGCCATGTTTTTATATGTTTATTAGATGACCTATTTAATAAAACATCAAAATGTCTAAAACAAAATTTTCAAAAAGTAAACTGTACTTTTGCAAATTCAAAAAGAAAAGATAAAAAGAATGTTTTAAAAAATATCCAAGTATTTGCTTTGGATTTTTCTTTACACTTCCATAAACACATTTCAGACTGAAATCCCAAGGGCGTCCACATTTCTAGTTAACAACGCCCTGTCTGTGGATGTTCAAGCCATGCTAGGCCCATGGCACTGATATACAGCAAAGTACTTTTCTGTATGCTACTATGCCCAGGTTTTATTCCCCCATGCTGGATGACAAATAAAAATCAACTTTCAAGATTCAACTTTCTAACCGTCTGTCCAATGCTTTGCATATAATAACATTAATACCTGCATAAACATGGCTGATGCTAAATTTGCATCTTTTTCAATATCAGAGTCATCTTCTGAGCTTGAACTGCTGCTGTCATTGTCTCCAGCTGTGAAACATTTTTTTAAAAAATTGATTTACTTCATTTTCCAGCAAACAATATTTTGTTTAAATGAGTAAATACAAAATATATACATAAATGTCAGTTTCACTATTGGCAAGTAGCAAACAATGGACGGAAACAAAAATCGCCAGTCACAATCATGATAGAAAATTCATGAAATATTCATGATAGAGAGCAGAGCTCTTTGTTACAAAACAGCTGAAGTACTGCATACCATGCAGCTAATGGTGGAACAGGTTAAGTGACAGATCTGTTTACTTTAGAAGGCAAAATGATGAAAAGACCAAATCAAACTGCACTTGGCTGGCAAAATGAAACATGCCCCCCCCCCCCCCCCCATTAGATATCTTTTTCCAAATAGCCATTTTCTAGCAGTGATGAGTTATGTATAATAACGACAAAGGAAATAAAATAACCAATAAAACAATCACAACAAGGAGTCAACACATAATTACTTTTTTTCTTTTCTTCCTTCTTTTCCACTTTCTCATCTGGCTCTTCCTCATTCTCCTCTTTCTCTCCTTCTTCCTCTTCCTCCTCATCCTCAGCTTCAGAGTCTAAAATATTTCGAAGACCAGCTTCCTCATCTACCCCTTTCTCCTCATACTTCTTGCCCTTGTTGTCTTCATCTTCTGGACCTGATATACTAGTTGAACTCCCAGAATCTGACATGTAATCCACCTGCAACACAGAGGTATGAGATTACAAATGATAAATTACCTTAACATGTAACATGTGTCTCACATCCAGCCAAAATGAATTGCATGTGAATTTTCCACAAAACTAAGTTATTACTACCACCCAAAAGCTTAATTCATACACTTTCAATTGTGAAAAAAAAGTTCTGAGTTAGCTTCACTGCCGTCAGAAATAATGCAAATTAAAGAGAAAGGCACTGGATAAAACCATGACAAAATCAGCAAAAATGACAACATCCTGGTATTATAATCTGCCTATAACAACACTTTGTTCTAATTTGAACAATTTCTACAATATAAAAAACACCGATATCACATGATCTTCCACACATTCAATCTCTGAATTCTCTGTTTCGGGTCCAGCTGCTTCAGACTCTTTCTGACTATCAGTGAGACATTTTTGAATAATTTTACTTGCAAGTCTCTCAAATCACTGAAAATGAACATGCTCTGATAGAGAAGATTTGATTGATGGATTGGTGTAGGACACTAATACATACTATTCATTGGCGTAATTTGGAGTCTAACACTGAACCTTCAAAAATTTTTCTGATGACTTAAAGGGAAAAAAAGGCATTTGAGATCAGTTTGTCTCTCTACTGGTGTCTATTGTTAGCTTATAAAACAACTGAATTAAATTTAAAATTCTTAATCAATTGGTCACCTAAAATTCTTATTTATCAAGTCAGATTTAAGCCGCTACTCATGATATGATATTCTTTCTCTCAAGAGGCAAGGGCTCTCAAATATGAAGAATTATTTCCAGTTTAGATTTTTGGCACACAGCACTATTTTATAGAAAAGGACTCACATTTAATCTCAATAAAATGTGGGTAATGCTAGTTATTCTGTTCTCCCATTGTAAACTCACCTCCCTGTCATCATAATCTCCTTCATCACTCTCTTCCACAGCCTCATCATCTGAGTTTTTCTTGGAATTTTTCACAGATTTCTTCGCTCCTGCTTTAGCCTTCTTTTTCTTAGCACCACCACCTGGAATTGGGGGGAAAACAAAAATGCTCAGAAGACAAATAAACTTTCAGACAAATCAAAAGTAAAGAAATTGATGATTTCATCAAATTCAGCCTTTTGCCACTCTTATATGTTCATCATTTGAGGCATGAAATGATGAAATCAGGTACTCATCAAACTAAGGCAACCAGAGAAATCACACGTTTTTCAACAGTGAACGAGTTTTTAGGGGAATTTTGTTTTCTTCACTTAACCCTTCTATATCAATTTAGAAATGCATTTTTTCAGAGTTAAATTTGCTGAAATGTTCCCAAAAATTGTAATTAAGCGGCATGGGCTAACAAAGATTACTAAGGATTTACAAAAGTGATCGGCCATTTTCTCACTAAATTCCACTCCAGCAATAAGTCACCCCCATCGTTTTTAATTGCCAGTAGCTTGACCTCTACTTAGGGTAGAACGAAAATTTTTTCACACACATAAAGGGAAATGAATAAGCTTAACATTGGTATCAACAACATGCTAAAAATTTGATGAGGGCTTGATTTTATCGTGTTGTATCTCACTCATACATTCCGTAAAGTAACATATAAATTCAAAATTGAATAGATATTACTGTGAAGATAAACATAACACATAGTATTTGAAAAAAAAAACAAACTTTCTTTCATTTTTACCACTTAAGATTAACTGCAGCTGTGTGCTGTGATTGACTGCGTAATAATATTCACTGTGCAATCTACTGTCTAGTCAAGGTGAAACCTGGTATATAGTAGAACTGGACTGATAAACCTAAATCTTCCTGTTCCAATAATTACCTTCATCATCATCATCTCTGTCCTCATCATCATCATCGTTATCATCATCTGACATATGCAGGTCATCCCATTCCTCCATGTCTGTCAAAATCTGCAGAAAAAAAAAATCAGAAATACAAATGAGGGAATCATTGTGCATTAGGGCCCGAGATACGTAATTTAAATTTCTTTGCTTCACTTCTGTGAAATATGACCTGAATTTTGTTCTAATTTTCTATACTGGAAGCTGTAAATAGTGAATCTAAGTCAAGACTCACTCTACTGCAATTCCCAAATTAAAGAACAGTTTCCTACCATGACTACCATAAAATGGAACTTTCACTAAAAAAAGGAACAATATTTTATCCCATCATATTGCTATCTACATCTGAAAATGCTCTAGCATAAAATTCTGAATTTTTCATGATAAAACACCAGAAGCTCAATATCCACATATATATTGCATCTAAAGCAGATGAGTTGGAAGTCCCGCCAGGTGATTTCGATTTACGACCGTTTTTAACTGTTGTCCGACTGAGATACCACAATGTTTTATTTGTTTTCCACAAAAACAAAAATTCATCTTTTTCTAGCCTGAACAATGAATGCTGGTATCTGAGTCAGAAATAGTTTAAAAAAAGGCCATAACTCGTGCTCGTCCAGTGTGACTTCTGACTCATTTGCTTTGGGTGCAAGATATATATTTAAAACTGAAAAAGAACTGAAAATCATAATGCCATGCAACTGATGACAAATTTTGAGATTAACAAATATACCACTTACATTGGACATCTGCAGTAAGATGCAATACTTTTTTCAAAATCATTTCTTCCCCTAAATTACATGACTTAAAATATACCAGCAATGAATGATTTCAGTTATGAAATAACTTCAGATGTGTTGTTCAATCTTTTTAAAATGTTCTCACTTACAAGATCTTTCTCTTTCTTTTGATTTTTCTTCTTCTTTCCTTTACTTTTTGAGTCAGGCTCATCTTCGTCAACAGTTTCGTCTTCTTTTTTCATTCTCTTTCTAACCATGATGTTGAAGTAATTCAAGGTTTTGTCTCGTCTGGAGTAAAAAACAACATAAGATTTATGACAAGGAAAAATCCCACGTATTTGAAAAAAAAAAAGTGTCAAAATCACAAATATTGACAATACTGTGCAGTTTGTTATAAAAGGGATCAAATATTTCAGATTCTCTAGATAATTTAAAGTGATAATTTTGTAAAATTATGTAATGCAATTCATAACATATTTATTAAATTATATCATACTTTAAACTAATTGACCGAATTAGACAGATTTCACCTTTTCATGCCAAACTCAAGGATTGTCTCAAAATGCAGCTTTTAATATGTGTATAATTTAAATTGATTTTTTTTATTTCATAGTCATAACAAATTTTCAAAATCCAAGTAAATACAGTAAAAAGAAACACTTTATGCGTTTTATGAGTAAGAGTGATTTCTGATTTCTCTCATACATAAACAAAACTTGTATATAACAGACCAACTGAAAATCAGAAACTAATAGAAGACCAACATATTTTAAATAATGATTCACCTGTTGTATTCTTCTTCTGCTTCATCTGAATTGAGATACTTGTATCTTATCACTGGACTAAAATTATTCCACTCCTCAACTGGAAAAGCTTCAAATGCTCCATCTGCTGCCTTTGTAAATATATAATAGGATGTGTTCTCTGAAACTGTTCCCTCCCTCACGCCTTTGAATCTGGAAATAAGCAATTAATAAAGAATGAATACAACAAGTACATACACGGAGTAATCATCACACATATATACTTGTTATACTCTTCTTGTGAGCATGGACATATTCTCATAGGGTAATACTGTCTGAGTTTAGACCTGGACTTACTAGAGGCGAGTTTAGCAATGATGGATTCAGAGGATTAGTCGACAGAAACAGATTTCTGTTATGTCTATTGCTTCTTTCTTTTTGAACTTCATATTTTACATACATGTATTTTATTATTTGTTTTTATGTTCTTCGTGATTTTCAAATTTCAAGTGACGTATCATTTACACGTCACCCGTAACTTTTTCATTCTAAATTTAAGATATACTTACCGTTTAGCTTGTTTCCCACCACCTATCTTTAAAAGCCATGGCTGGTCATCTGGATTGTATTTCTTTAACATGATGCCATACTTCTTACGTCGAGATTCTTCCTTCTGATCTCTACCATACTCACTGCCAGCACCAAATTTTGGTAAGAGGTCAAGGTCATTTGCAGTTTTGTATTCCCTCAAGTTGTTTTCTCTTTCAATTTTCACAGGCTGCTGTTGAACAAAGTTATCTTGAATAAAATCCAGAAACAGAACAGGGTATTCATACATTAATGTCATATTTATGTCGAACTCTGACAGGATAAAACACACACTGAATGCAAATCTACATCTAAGCATGGACTTGGTTGAAATGTTAATAGACAAATATCAATCTTCTGCATTCTTCAGCTGCCAAACTTAAGCGCTTTGGTTGTAAACCTATTTGCAAATGGTTTCCTGTATCTAATAATAAGAGAATGCACTAACAGAAATAAATATTCAACTGCAGTAAAGTAATGAAAGTTTCAGAATACCTGAAATAAACTGGCAAAACTATGTAGTCTGTTAATCATTATGATATTGCTGATCCGTTGACTGGTTTGTTCTTGGCTTCCTGCTTTGAAACTTTGAGTCTTATCATCAATCCATTTGAGCAAAATTGTCATTTGTCTCTCTTAATCATATTTTTATCTCAGCTCAGTATAAACTAGTAAAAAAAAAAAAAAATCCACTTCTTTCAACACACGGATCACTGTAGAATCAGTGCCATTGTTTTGTTGATCCAAAATATAAGGATAAGAATTCATAATCAAACTGTCATCTCAATGCTGATAAGATACTGAATTAAAAAAACGTAGAGTGTGAGGTCTTTGGTACTGAGCAAAAATGAGTTCATGTGGAAATAAACATCTCTGGGGCATAAAACAACATAGCTTAAAAACTATACTATTGCTGAAAACAAAAAAAAAAAAAAAAACAAACAAAAATCATATTTCAGGCATGGATTATAACAACACTGTGAAAACTTTTGATGGCTGGTGCACTGGATATATAGTGAGCTCTGCCTAGGAACTCATGGCTTACGAAAAACCTGCCTCTGTTACAAAATGGAATTTTTTTCACTTCAATTACCTGCCTACGAACCCATTCCTAAAAAATAAAAATCCCCCTGAGTGTCCAGTACAGGAGCAGGACACTGAAGTACTCTGGTGTAACTTCACTTCAGACTGTGCTCACAGTGCCAGGTATGTCTTATTCTCACAGTCAAATATTCAGTGAATGTGAATGGCAATGACCACCCAATTGCAACAGTCAAGACAGTAGTCAGATGGATTGTGTTACATTTCACTCCACCTAAGAACCTGTCTGACCAAAAGAGTTCACTTTTTTTTATCTTCTGGTGGCCAAGTTAGTAAGCAAAAACCACTGAACATCACAAAGTTTCACCGAAGAACAAAAATTAATTTACTGACCATTCAAAGCTCAAAGTGTAAACATAAGTTATTACTGTGATGTTTGGGCTGAGGTAATATTGATAAATGCTAAAACAAGGAATTATTTATCATGCTCACATCTCCAAGTTTGGCAAAGTCGAGGGAAGTTCCTGAGCCAAATTTCATCAAAGAAAACTTTCTTCCTGAGTCCCTGTGTTGAGAGACAAAAAAAAACAACATTATCTAGAACATATCACAGATATGCATTGCCAAGTGGCCTATAAAGTCCATTTTATTCTGACAAATGACCATGTACATTGACAGCAACCACTAAAATTCTACAACCTAAAGAAATTTTCACAATGAATTTTTAATTTGCCTTTAAAGCCTTATTTACTAACAATGCCAATCAGCCCTCCCTGACCCTAGACAAAACTCTGCCTCACTGCACTATAAAGGCTGCCTGGATGTGGAGTATGGACCGAATTCTGAAAATGCTACCCCCTCAAGACAAACGACGCAATGAAAAACTAGATTTTACAGGAAACAGTTTGGTTTAACATCTTTTTGGCTACTTCGATTGCAGAAATTTAAAAGGGAATATGGAGCTTGGATTTCTTATTATTTTCTGTATGGTGTTTCTGGTGGTTGTAGTAAATTTTAACAAGTAATTAAGCAAAATTACTTTTATCATCACGAGCAAACATTTTATAGAGCAAACATTGGTCACAAAAGTATGCAATGCATCTGGCAGCTTCTAGGATGATTGAAATGTCCATGACACAAGGACGCATACTGCCATTTCTGCCCTTTTGCAGAATATGGAATGTATATATTTATGATTTCGACTGTAACATTCTATTAGAGGGATGGTCACATATTTCTCAGTACTCTTGTTTTACATTTGAAATTACTTCATTCAACAAGGAACTTAATATTTGAATTTTAAAAAAAAGTATCCAATGTGAATGTAGACGTGTCCAGTATCAAGAGACCGCAAACTTTGGATTACGGGGAAATAGCCATGTTCCTCTTTAGAATTCGTGATGTCAATAGTACTGAAAGCACAATTGGTCTTCAGTTTTTTTGTTTTTTTTTTGAATTTGCAAATTTAATCTTTTAATTAGTAGTATTTTATCTCACTTCCGGGAGGGGAGAGGGGAATGGAAGGTAAGATTTGATGTCTTGAAAATTACATCAACGTGCAAGATTTGATGTGTTTACTTAGAAAATATTTCACAACACATTCAATGCAGTGTTGAAAAGACTGATAATTTATGCGTCTGACCATCTAATTGACATGTAATTATACTTCTGAGGGTTTTGTTGGAATCTGTACTGAAAATTACACCAGTAAAGTATAGGCCCCCATAGAGAGAAAGAAGGATGGATGACTCACTGACAAAATACTCACACATGAAATTGGAACGACAGACAATTTATGCAAATATATATGCAAATTTGGCACTGAGGCTAAAATTTTATCATTAAAAATTTCACTTAAAAATAACATCAGCATGCACAATTGTTTGTTTTGGTAAGTAAGAAAGATAGATAGCATTTTCAGTGATAAAATGGGCATGTTAATTTTGTTATATCTCTTTGGTGCCATTTTCCAATTTCAAATGCCTAACTTTTTCAAAATTCAAAAATTTGCCTTCGCTAGAAAGCAAGCTCTTAATTACAGACCAGTTTTATCAAACAAGGAGATTTCAAAATTTTATGATTGGCATTGCTAATGCTATATTTATCTAAATAATAAATAAAACACTCACCGAGGAATCCTCACAGTGAATTCCTCACTTGGAATGCTTGATGGACCGGCTCCTGTTTGATTTATGTGCTGAAGTAAAAGACATTTTCATAAGACAATTCATTATTATTGCCCATGCAAAACCGTCATCTCAGCAAGACATGAATTTGCTCAGAGGTCTATTCCATAGCCAAGCGAACACAAGCTTTTTGCAAGCCAAGCACAGCAAGCACACCTGCCAGAGTGACTACTCCTCAAGCAAAAATGGCGGCACTCATCAGTTCATAGCCGATGGCACTGATGATTCAGGGGTTGGCAGGTGTGAAGTAGATCTGGGAGTTTCAAGTTTGGCTCTCCATGAAAGAGATGGGAATAAAGAAAGCTGATTTTTTTTTTTTCAGTGGACTTCTTGCATAAAAAGGCCCATGTCTAGCTATTTCAGATTGATAAATCATGAATGTTTACAGTGTTAAAGACTCCTTCGCAGTTAAAAATTGGATGAAAAGCAAGCGAAAATGTTGATGTCCATTAAAATTCACCAAATCCAAATGAAAACTTGTTTACTAATTCCAGAAATGAGATATATTTCGCTATTTCATTGTAATATAATCATCTAAACCAATATCGAACGTTAAGAGAAGATTGCTGAGCAACCATAAACAGCTGTTTTGTGCTTGCCAAGCACTCTGTTCCGTAAGTTGTGCTGGCCAACTTGCCTACAGAACAGGCCTCTAGTTTTTATAAAATATTAATTTCTTCTTACCCAAATGATATTTAATCAAGTTAACAAGTAATGTATGTCTTCATTGTAAGTTTACTTCAGTCTTACCAATTTGATAGTCTCTAGAGATCTAGCTTGATTAGATTTTTTTTTTCTACTAAGCCTTTCAACCCCAAGAAAGTAGGAATATCAGCACTCAGCCTACTCTTCCATCAATTTTGAAATGCCAAGGATTCTTTAGCATGTGTCACGTACACACAGGTCCTCTGAAATATTGAAATATATTTACCCTTATCCAAGAAGGCTAGACATCAGGCTTCCCTACCCACAGGAAGCCAGGGGACCGTCAAGTCACAGAAAAAATGCAGGGTTTTGGTCTTCATGTCCTTCCATCCCCCAATGCAGGACCCGCGTCGATCCCCCCTTTCCCCCCCCCCCCTTGTTTTCTCCATGAGCAGATGCCATCCACTGACCCACTGCTTCTTCTCCTTGATTAGATCTAGACCTAATCAAGATCTAAATTTAGATCTAGATCTTTTATTTTTATTTCAACCACCAGGTTCAGATTTAGACATTTAAGACAGTTCCATTTCAGAAACATAGACCTGAAATGGAAAGGCGTTTTCTGTTTTGGAAATAACCAAATATCACATGACAACGAATGAGCTAATTAATTTATAATTAAATCTAGATATCTCGATCTACATCTAGATCTACAAAGTGTGAGCTCAGTTCTCTGTTGCCCTATCTTCATTTTTCACTTTGGGAAAACTGATGAGTTGTGTTAAGCAAACTGAAATTGTTTTTATTTTTTTTTTCTAGCCTAGGCCTAGTCTACATGTATAAGTATAGGAGATAGAACACAATGATTTTCAAAATATATACCTGTGTGGGCAAGTGATCGGTGAAATGACCACAGTAGATGGTAAACTTACTATCCCTTTTCCACATGACATATATATTTCCAAATCGCTCGAAATGGAGATAAGACTCAAAGAACTGAGCTCGCGAAATGTGCTGCAGAACTATCGATAATAGGCATTGTTCTTCTGAAAACGAAATTCTATTCTCTGTGCCCTAAAATACCGCTGGTCATGATATTTTTACAGACCTGGAAAGAAGCCATAGCATATCATGTGCTATCTGAGACACTTATTACAGTTTAGACACCCCAACATCGATCTGATCTGCTGTCTTGTCGATTGTATCTTCTCTCAGGTAATGAAAGTTGAAGACTCTACTAATCTGAAGAGTCTACTTCTTCAGAAAATAAGTGTAAAGAAGGCGCTAGCCGTAACTTTTTTCGGTCGCCCAAAACGTTGGAGAAAGGTATCTAATAATAATAATAATACATGTAGCAATAATTCGCTCAGAACGTCGGGGAAACAGCATCTAATAATAATAATAGTAATAACAAGAAGAGGAAGGAACGACCTAGAATCCCCAGTCAGGGATTTCAGTCTCGATGACTATGATACCCGATCAGAAATTATAGTTTTGAGGCTGCAATCCGCGATCGGGAAAGGGATTTGCCAATCTAAAGGTCAAGGAGTCCCAAAATAATGCACTACACTCAAGGAGCTTATAACACACATCTAAGCTCTTTGACTATGCTGTACTCTGTGGTGCCCGAACTGGGAATTTTTATTTATGCATTTATTTATTTATTTATTTTTATAAATAAGCTTGGTTCATCCATCTCCTAATCGGGCAAAATAGACACTGACTCATAAGAGTGAACAAGAGCAAGGCGGATACCGTACAATCTTCACATAGATCTGGTCATGATCCGTTCTCAGACGAAGTGAATAGAGCTATGTACCGGCACTTTTACTGCCCAGGCAATAACACGAATCGTCTCCGTCCTCTTTTTCCCGTTCAAATATCTTCTCTAATTTTGATTTTTTTTTTAAATATGTTCATGATTAAATAGACTTACTTCCCTTCAAATTAAGCTAACGCTGATATTTAAACTTTACTGAGTTTTCGTTCTCTCTCTGTCTCCTTCTCTTGTCTTGTATCTCTCTCTCTCTCTCTCTCTCCATCTCTCCCCCTCCCTCCCTCTCTTCTTTCCTTTCTCTCTCTCTTTCTCTCGGTTTACCATTACTTTGTACAAACTATTAGTTTTTACGTAGTCGCCAACATTGACGAAAATAAAAGCCTTGCACAGTACTTGACACACCGTCCTGCTTTTATAAGCGCAATAAAGAGCTAAAGTATCCCTTAAACCCCGTCATTATAACTGTTCTTTTGAGGCAGAAAGGCAAAGAAAAAAGGCCCTAGACATTATCCTTCAGGGCGGCTCTAAACTCTCCATCTAATGAAAAACAATATGACATTAATAGCAAAAGAAAGGCAAAACAAACAAACAAAACAAGAAGCAAAAGCAAGCAAACAAACGAGATTAAAAGAAAAAAAAAATAGAACAAAAAATCAGCAACAACAATAACGAAAACAGCGCAAAATGTTTCCAGATAGGCCATACCCTGTAATGCACGCTCTTCAATAACTTTATGGAACCATTTTGTCCATTCAAATTTTTCACCTATATGCTAATAAATGGTTAGGATTTAAGTGTACACTATCAAATTCTTTGTTATGCCAAGGTAAATAAGCTTAAGTTATATTATTTTCACATCATGGCCTCGTCGCAATACGCACAAATAGCACAGTACATCATATTATGTCTTAACGGAGGCAATAAAGACAATGTTAGGAACTGCAGATAATTTAACAGGATGGACAAACAGGCATCATAGTTAATTGTTATTGGATAAAGTAAGGATAGATAAACATTGTTAAAAAAAAAAAAAAAACTTGCAGCCAGGCATATAGACAGATAGATAGACGGATAGACCATCAGGCAGCCAGTAGATAGAGGAAAAGGCAGGCAGACACAGAGAAATGTTCAGAAAGATGAAAAGATATATATAAAGTTAGGAACAGCCAACTGAACAGGAAGACATAGAAAGAGAGAAACAGCGAGAGAGACAAACAGTCAGGTAAGACAAGCCGAGAGATAGACGGGTAGACAGACAGATACATGTACTTAGACAGGTAACCAACTGACAGATAGACAGACAGACCGGCAGAAAACAGGTCTGATAGATAGATAGATGCAGATAGACAGACAGATAGATAGCTAGACAGACAGACAGACAGTGAGACAGACAGACAGTGAGACAGACAGACAGACAAACAGACGGACCGACGGACAGACAGACAGACAGACAGACAGATAGATAGATAGATAGATAGATAGATAGATAGATAGGTAGGTAGGTAGGTAGGTAGGTAGGTAGGTAGGTAGGTA
>JBCAUA010064408.1:0-11209 GCA_038406235.1 Peronia verruculata
TTTTAAAAGAAAACAGAAACCCAACATCGAATGTTTTGAGCAAAAACCCAAATTCAGGACCCGCTCCCCCCCCCCCCCTTTTAAACTTAAGAAATTGAATACAGGACGTTTTTAATTTGTAGAATATCTCTTTTAATTTACTTGGGAAATCCATTTCGAGAAAAATATGTTAAAAGTTTTAAAAGCAAAATCAAGGAATTTTGGAGAGCAATATACAATGATAAGATAAATATAGTCTTTTTTTCTTATTTTTTATTCTTATTATTTTTTAAAATGTTTTGTGCTTTTCTGTGCTCTTCACTGTAATTTTCACTATTTCTAACGTAATTATTATTATTATTGTTATTTCAAAGTATCAAAGTTGATGGAATCATTGATGGAATTAGAAGTAAGACAACAACAACATCTATAAAATGTCTAATAAATAAGTTAGCTTTTTTTAATCCAGTATAGGAATAACAACCATTTCTACGTCTGCTGGTAAATACGATTTTGTACATTGTCGCATACGACCATTGCTGTGATTATGCATTAAAAGACAATCACTCTGGCTGGCTTTAGGGCCCATTTCGATTATTTACTGCTTTCCCAACAGAAGCCTTCTATGAAAATCTTTATGACTCACATTACATGTAGTTGGAGTTGGATTTTTAAGATATTTTTAAGGATCTCCTGCAAGTTAAATTGACTGGATTCGATTGTAACACAGTTACGTCAGTTTGATAATCCAACAGCGTATGTCAGGATGAAGTAGCGTATCAGAACGATATCTGACATGAGTTGTCAACGCGGTATTATCGTACAATAATATTCCATTCGTCTAATGAAGAAAAATGACAGGAGAGGATTGACGGACTGACTGATCACTTAAACTGATGCTGCAATTCGACGGGTCGCGTGTGAAAATTTAGTGACAATCCTTCTCCAATCGTCTCTCCTTTCTGCCGTCCTTAGGGTGTCTCTGAGTTCAACTCCAGCCCATTCCTTGATGTTATCTTCCCACTTATTTTTCTGTCCGCCTTGTCTTCTTCCGCCAGGGATTGAGCCTTGTAAGATTGTTTTGGCCAGACCAGTTGACCTTGTGACATAGACTTACCACTACAATTTTTGTCTTTTCACTCTAATGAGGAGATCCATGTATTGCCCAATTCTGTGTTGAATTCATGGATTATATGGGTTCTAGAGAACATTCGCTATCCTAAGCTTGGAGTACTCCCGTGGATTATAGGGTCCTTTAAAAAACATATGAACTGTTCCACTTTATTCCCTCTTTTCCTGTTATGTGTGTGTGTTTTTTTTTTTTTCACAAGTGAACAGTGTCTAATACTCTCAGGTAATTTTAGCTCTTACGGTACACTGTTTCAGTCATAGTAGAAAACATATGAAATCTATCAGTGTATTTGGAAATTTCAAGGATGAAAATTACCAGACCACATCAAAAGTTCTCCTGTGACCATTTATCATAGACATTGGACATCAATATTATTTAGTAACATTGGAAGTAATAGTGAGGATTGCTTTTAAATAGGGTTTTAGTAACAATTTATTTGCCATTATTGCACGCCGTGATGTTTCTGCCAACAGCTCCACCACCAAGATGAGTGATCACCCTCTCACCAAAGTGGTTAGCGAATTTTATGATGAGGTCAATGTCAAGGTCAACCTTAAGACTAGATTTAACGAGGAAGATCAACCGCCCCGAATCAAGGAGATTTTCAACCAGCTGAGTGAGGAAATCCTAAAGAGGTAAAATATTCAAGAAGTGAAGAAAATAAGCCATTAAATGAAAACGGTGAAGGCAGAAAAACATTAGAGAATAAAAAGCAAAAGAAAACAAAAATAAAAACCTACATACACAAGAGAAAGATTAGATTGTGAACACGGCACAACTGAGCGAGAAAAAATATAAACGAATTAGTTTTGTTTTGAAAAAAAAAAAAAAAGAAATTAGCTGTGAATAAAAGAAAACATGAGGTAAGAGACGAACAGGCGATGATGAAGAGGAAATCTGAAAAACAAGGAAACAGTTTTGAAAAACTGAAATTAATTTGTTAGTTGTAATTCATTTTATATGTTTTAATTTTTTATTTTTATTTGTTCATTCTCTTATGTATTATTTCATATTTGTGGACATTTTATCAAACTTTTTAACAGCGGTTGGCAATCTTTGTGTTCTTTAAAGACATTTTTGTAAAATGAAGAACAAACAATAAATGAGGGTGACAGAGGGCGGTGCTCATAGTAGAGCAGATTATGAAGAAGATCCATATAACATCAAATTGTGTCCGACTATTTCCTCAGATACCTGGGCTCTGGCGTCATCATTCCCGAGAACATCGAAGGAGCTCGTATATTGGACATTGGCTGTGGAGCCGGCAGTCTGGTCTTTATCCTGGCCAAATTGGTGGGACCTACAGGATATGTTGTAGGCTTCGATATCTGCCCTGGTCTGGTAAGTTCCACTTATTCTAGTCTAGTACAAAGACAATCTATCCCAGGACACACAAATGAAGGGCTTTCAATGAGATTTTGTCTAAATTAAATTGAAATTAAAAAGCCTAAAATATTAAAGACGTTTAGTGACTTTCCAAAATTAAAATCTGAAGTAAAATTTAAAATAAAAAAGATATTCCACTCGTAAGATTATAATCACAAATAAAATTGAAAAACCCTAAGATATTAAGGGTTTTCGGTTTTCTTCCTAAGATTATCAACAGAAATTATGTTGTATAAGGCTAGAACATAAAGACTATTAAATAATCGCTTCACACACATCGACATATAAAGCTCAGATTAAAAAAGAAAAAAATGTATATAACCTTTCAGTCATACGGAGGTAGGATTATCTTGGATTTAAATGCCTATCCAGTTAGTCAGAAAAGGTTTTGTTGATAGAAGTTTGGAATTTGGAAATTTTGCCCGGACAGCTGTCTCCACCGACTTTTTATCCTATTTTTTTTTTAACTGTCAAGGATTTAACATCTGTAACACGCATGCGTTGCCTCCGGATAAAAGTTAGGCTTTTCTACCCACAAAGCCAGAGACTGTTTAATCACTAGAAGCAATGCAGGCTCTAATCTTGTAAGGCAGTTAATTCAGTTTCACTTTCATTTTCTTCCACACATTGATATAGCTAGGAAAATGTGTGTGTATATGCTTGTGTGCGTACATGCGTGCGTGCGTGCGTGTACTATGAAAGAGCGGAATCTTTGTATATTATTCCTGTGAGGAAACAAAGATCAGTCTTTATTATTCGAACTCACCCAAGACCTAAGCTTATTCATTCAGAATAGTACTTTATCCCACTCTGAAATGTTTCAATATGTGACTTCTCTCTCATCTTATCCTCTGACAGCCCCTGTCTTCAGTTCTACATTGACTTACTTTTCTTCTACAGATTGAGACGGCCAAGAAAGAGAGTCCCTATCACGTCAAGGCCTGGGGTTTTGGCAAGCAAAACTTTGAGTTTCACCAGGGCAATGCTGAGAAAATGCTGGAGATGGGACTGGGTGATTTTGACGTCATTGTGTGAGTATAGATGACTGTCACAATTACATTTTATGTTCCAATAGCAAACTGTGTTTTAGAATAATTTCATACAATTATGATAAAAGGGGGGGGGGGGAAACAGATGAGAGATCAACGATCAAAATTTAAAGTGCAGGTACCCACATACCATCATATCTTACACTGGAGCGGAATAGCTTGGATAGAATCTCTTCTTTCTTCGAGATGTTTCCTCGAAATGGACGTAAATACTTTTTCATCTTAGAGCAAGGTATTCAAACCTTTTTGCAAAAAGGACCTTATCTGGTGGGATAACTAAAAATGAGATTATGCGCTACCGGCTATTCAGCCTGATTTTTTATTTTTTTAAAATTATTATTATTATTTCTTCTTTTTTTTTGAACGATTAACATTAAATACAAGTGGGCTAATCAATGAAATTGTTATTGCATGTGACATATTTTCCATTTCTTCACATAGAACACAATTTATAATTTCTAGCTATCTGCAATTGTTTTTCCCAAGCGACTTTGTCTTTCATATTTTAAAAACTTCATAAAATGAAGAAAAAGACTAATTTAAAAAGAGAGAGAGAGAGAGAGAGAGAGAAAGAGAGAGAGAGAAAATGTTTGGGAAGATTAAACGTAGATGGGTTTATTGGAAACATCACAAAGGTTGTGGGCTGGTGGAAAATTGAGCACTGGTGCACTGACCCCCTGGGCCAGAGTTTGGACACACCCGTGATAGGGTCACCAGCTGTGTTAACAGTATCTTGTAGGAATGTTGGTTTGGTCCCGCCAGAAGAAATTCCAGCCTGGCGAAAACAATGCTTGCAAAGAACATTTACTATGATAGTAAAGAGAAGTAAGACAGACTTGGAACAAAATAGTCAGGGGCCGCAGCGCATGAAGAAATCTAAACAGTGAAACGCTCGGGGAGTGTTCCAACAACAATACGGTAACGGGATAGAAAGGATAAAAGGATCTATACTTGATCGCTTGGATTTGATCAAGTATAGATCCTTGAAAACGATCACATAACACAATGTGTTATGTTATTTTTTGACCACGGTTGTGGACAACTGAGATAACCACCACTACAGGAGATTGAAAAGCTTATAAAAACCATAACCATAAATCTAAGCGGCGATTGTTTTAACCTGATCTAAGATTCATCTTTTCCTGACACAAAGGTGCTGAAGAAACACAGGGTATGGAGAACACGATCATTATTGTGAGCGCTCAGTTTGAAACGTACGTCATGAAAAATTTGCAAATTTATGATGTAATATGAATGTTTTCTTTTAACCATGATAATTTTGTCAAAACTTTCTGAGATCAGTATTTCAAATGACGAGCACATGAAAAGTGTTGTGTGTGTGTTTCGACACCGCTTGTTCAACGCCCCGTGTATCTGGCAAAGGGAACAAGTATTGGTCAAAAACAACCTCCATTGGCTCGGAGATGTCTTCATTTGTGTATTGTTGCCATGGATATCGTTGTTGGTTTTGTTTCCCCCTCTGTTGTTATTTGCCGATGTTTGTTGTTGTTGTTTTCTGAAAGTGTCGGTGTGATTGTTCTTATAGGGCCTGAATTATATATCACGTATATGAAAAGTTAGGTGGACAAACAATAGATGGCCCATTTTAATAATTTCACTGTATGAGTGTATCTATGTGTGTGTATGTGTGTTGTTGTTGTTTTTTTTAAAAAAAAGGGGGGGGGGGGGCTGATATTGTTCTATTTTGTTTATTGTTTTGTTTTGTTTTGTTTATGTGAGTTTAGTCCTGACTCTTAACTATCCCATATTAAAAAAAAAAAAAAAACGATTAGCGATACTGCCATCCAAAGCAATTATCTGGATCAATAACTTCTTTAAAAAATGAAATTTCCCTTTTTACATAGAAAACGTGGGCATGCGCGCCCTTCCTCTTTGATCTTGATTATATTCTATCTACTTTATTTCATGCATCTGTTTTTGTTTACTGAAGATGCTGTCTTAATTTGTTACCTTTGAGTGTTGTCATTGTTGTTGTTGCTGTTGTTATCGCCACTGTCAGCATTATCGTTATCCTTATCATTTTTCTTCTTGTTGTTCTTTATTGTTCTTTTCCAGCCGTTCTTTGGTAAAAGTTTTCGATTTCGACTGACAGTGTCTCCATATTTTGTATTTCCTACAGATCTAATGGCGTTTTCTGTCTGATCCCTGACAAGGATAAAGCATTCAAGGCGGCAGCAACTCTTTTGAAGGTTTGATTCTTTTCTTCTTTCCTTTTTTCAGCCCGTCTTCATTCTTCTTCTTTTACTTTCTTCTTTCTTCTTTTTTTTTCCCTTTTTCCCTACTTTTTATCTTCCTTCTTTTGCTTCCTCTGCTGCCTGTTCTTCCTTCTCTAATTCTTCTTTTTTTTCTTCTTCTTCTTTCTTTCTTTTCTTCTTCCCTTTATTTCTTCTTCTTTATCTCATTACTCTACCCTTGTCGCGTCAGACATGATTATCATATCAGGAGACTAGTGAACCTGTATGTTACAAGAACTGTACTCCCCAGATTCACTGGTGCTCCAAATCATAGTTTTGTAATGCCGCGCCTCAGGATCAGCTGCGTTTTCCTTCCACACATCAAGAACAAAAGGGATGGTATAGGACTACGCAAGATGATTGCGATGATAGTGATAATGATGATGAAATTGACGAGACAGGACCAATAATGTGCGCATTCCAGACCATTCCTAGTTCTTTTCAGCATGCGATTGCCACTATCAGAAAATGGATCCATTCTGAACTGTTTCACTATATAATTTACATTATCCAATACAGCCGACAAATTAATGCAGTAGTGTCTCCACAACTTACGGGAAACTACTCATTCATTCATTCATTTATTCATTCATTCATTCGTTCGTTCGTTCATGCATTGTTACATCCCTTCATTCATTCATGCATCTATAAATTCATTCATTCTTCATTCATTCACCCATTCATTAATTCATATGTTTGCATATTTATTATTTATTTATATATATATTTCTTAAAATGATGGCAGTATCTATTGAAATTCAACGTTGGAGACCATGCTTTCAAGTTGCACATAGTCTAAGCTTAATTTGGCAAAATAAAAATGATTTTGATCATTATCGTAGGGGCGTGACCATTTCACTGTATATGTAAAATCGAGAGATGATGGCATTAAGAATGATGCCGGTTATTAAACTGCTTGAAACAGTTACAATAGAAGATGTACAATTCAGTTATTCAGCAGCCAAGCGCACAGACAGATAAAATTGATAAACTATATTTAATCCTTGTCCCCAGACTGGTGGCCAGTTCTACATCAATGATGTTTACACTCAAACTCAGCTGCCAGAGGAAGCCAAGAACAGCGAGAAGCTGTGGTGTAAGTCAAGTTTTTGTGCCAGCGCAAACTACGGTATTCTCCAACATTTGTTTCCATAACCCGCAATCAAGAGATCAGAACGAAGTAAACCCGTTTAGCATTTTTTCCCATAACCCGCAATCAAGAGATTAGAGCAAAGTAAAGCTGTTTACCATTTTTCCCATAACCCGCAATCAACAGATCAGAACAAAGTAAACCTGTTTACAATTTTTTCCCCATAATCCGCAATAAAGAGATCAGAACAAAGTAAAACTGGCCAATATTTAGCTGTTCCTGAACAAAAAAAAGAAAAAATCATTCATAATTGTTAAAAACTGGCCAAAATAATAATAATAATAATGAAAAAATTATGAAATGGTTTGGATTCATAACATCTGTACTGGCTATGAAGGAAAAATTAGATATTTTATGAATCGATGCACTTGCAAAATGGAACACTAAAAGTGAAGTAGGCAAACTTTGTGAAATTTGCTGGCATAATTTTTATTGCGATTTATTTAAAATTGCTGCCTAGATAACGTTGTATCATAATTACATTTCATTTACTGTTGTTAGTTTGCTTGTTAATTTGTCTGTTTATTTATTTGTCTGTCTGTTGTTCTTGTTGCTGTTATTTGATCATAAAATGGGCCAGTAGAGAAAAGATGCGGAAAGTAACGCGAAGGAAGCTTTATTGAATGAAGAGGTCAGGAGGAGCAATTACTTATGAAACGAAAGTTTAATGAAAAAACAAAAATAATATTCAAATCAGGTTTAAGAAAAGATCTTTAGGACGCAGGCCTGTAGTGTCTCTCGGAAAAGAAGCCAGGTGATTTTTAGAGAGGATGAAGAGACATGAGCTACTTCTGTACATTTTGAAACTATCTAAGGACATTCTTTTCTGTGAGACGTTGAGATCACGATTTTGTAAACTTTGTTTTTTATTTCTTGCTAACTTACAGTATAATTCTCTCATTTTTGGATTTCAATATCACGTCCGAATTCATTTTGCATTTTCAGGACTATAGGACCAATCTGTTTTTGAGCCTGTGTCGCAAATCCCTCTTCTTCCATCTAGGCCTAAGTGTGTCTTGAAAATGTGGAAGACCACACCATATAACTCTATCCATTTTCTTTTTATTTTATTTTTATTGTTTTTATATTACTTTTTTTTTTAATCATTGATTTTTATTTGTACATTTGTTCATGTTTAGTTGTTTCTTTTGTTTGTTTGTTTGTTTGTTTTGTAATTATCTATATGTTTCTTTTTCTTTCTTTCTCTCTGTCTACCTTTTTTTCTTTGTTTATTTATTTGTTTATTTCTGTTTCTTTTTTATTTTTAAAAAAATCTACCTGCCTGTAGCCCTGGGCACGGCAGGCTCCATGCTGTGGTACGAGCTAAAAGACTGCGCTGGTCGGGCAGGTTTTACCGTGCCGTATTTGACTCAGTCTGCTGGGGTGGACATCAAGAATGAGGAGACCAAAGCTGCCCTCAGTAAGTCACGTCAGCATTAGTTTGACCTTCATGTAACCTACAAGGGGACGGCAAGCTCACAGAGATCTAGATCTAGAAGCAGATGAAGTGGGTTGAAACACCAACACCGTATGTAAATGTGGAAGAGTTTTAGCGGAAGGGGGAGATGAATGATATCAATAATAAAATGATACATCTACAAACCAACACCGAAATATCTATATATACCTAGATATTTTTATATTTAAATATAATTTTTATATATACTATATGTTGGAGAAAAGTATATAGGCCTACGTACGTGCGGGCCTCTGTCGATATCATAATATGAGCCTATTTTGTATATATGATTTGAGAGTGGAAAAATTTTCGGCCCTTGTTAGAGAAACGTGACACTGAATGAACGAAGTGATCGATATCAAGATAATCTTCATAACTTTTGTCAACAGTTGAAACTGAACGACAAGAGATAACACCAAAACACGGAATTCCTAGGAGCCAAAGAATGAAATAGGAAGGGCATGATCACCAATCTCTGTAATACCTCAGATGATACTTGCAGTCATTCATAAATGATACATTGTAGATTAAGCCATACCTACCTCCATTTCTTTCAGACAACGCCGAGTATGTATGCGCTGCCTACCGACTCTTCAAAATCGACAATGCGGCTAAACGAGGGGCAGCAACTGTGACATACAAGGGCAACATTATTGATTATCCCGATGCTTTCCCTTGGGATATCGATCTCACTTTCAAGGTCGGTTTGATAAATCAGACAGAAATATCTGGTTGCCGAAAGATGTATCCTATACATATCAGTACCAATGAAGTTCAGCGATTTACATCTAAGATGACATTGCTGTAACAATATCATATTACAGTTTTTAGGGAGGAGAGATTATTAAGGAGATATTTCATTTTGTTGTTTAATAGAAAAGAGCAAACTAATACGATTTTAGTCTTGTGTGGCCAACGTCTGGAGGAAGTAAAACATCCTTCCAAAACTGATTGAAGGGAAGATATAGCACGTACCATCATTGTTTGTATGTTTCTTCTTCTTTTTTTTTTTTTCATAATCCGCTCCCCTCAACATCTCCCCCCCCCCCCTCAGCCCCTCTTCTTTCCTTTTTTTTTTTCCTTCCTGCTATTATTCTTATGGTTTTGTGACGGCATTTAATCGTGTGATGAGTGTCTTCCTTGTTATCTCTGTGTCTGTGTCTGTGTGTTTGTTTGTTCTTCTTTGCTGTGTTTTGTTATTGTATGTTGTTGTATCTTGTTGTTGTTTGTTTGTTGTTGTTTATTGTTGTTTATTGATGTTGTTTGTTGTTGTTTGCTTTTATTTCTTGCTGTTGTAGTTGGTTGTTGTTGTTGCTGGTGGTGGTGGTGGTGGTGTTGATGTTGTTGTTGTTAATTTGCTTGTTTACCCAGACTTTGTGATTTATTACTATTTTGTTGTTGTTGTTGTGTGTTCAGACAGGAGAACCAGTCAATGTGGACGGTGAACTCGCTACCATCCTCGCCAATTCCAACTTCCGCAACAACTTTGATATCAAGGATTACAACGGGGCAGTTACAACTAACAGGGTAAGAATGCTTACTTCATAATTTGTCATACAGATGGTATACTTTTTGAAATTTAATGTGTGGTTAGTTCTTTGCTTAGTAGTTCTGATTATGGATAATAATCGCATTAAATAACATTTAATGACAGTGAATGGAGACTGTTTTCGACCAGTGCTATCACTTTCCTTCACCAGACATATAGCTTATTTAAGAAACAATGTAAAGAAGGAAAAACTCACTTTTTGTTCTTGTCATTTGAAAAACAGATGACAAATTTTTTTACTAAAGTTATTACATTTTGAAGAGAATTTTTTTTTCCCATAGATTTTTTAAAATTTTTATTTTTTAAGTACATTTCAAGCAAAGAGTGTGAAAATCATTTATTCCCTCTCTATACTGCTTGCTATACGCTCTTATGCCTGGCAAAAGGAAATAACAAGACTAGTCAGAAATAGTTCCCATTAGTTAGATCAGGGGTGTCCAAAGTTTTTTCAGTGAGGACCAAATACTAACAAATAAACAAACGGCCGAGTCACACTCTAAAGAGCATATTTCAAGGCTAAAAAGATATATATATCATGTTTCCTATATCATATATATAAAAGGAAGTATGTCATTATTTTATCAGTTAAATTGACCTTACAGAGTTTGTTAGGCTCTTTGTACAACTTCCACCATACCAGTTTGGATAAACCGAAATATTTATAAACAGAAATAATATGCCCGGTCCCTAAAATTTTGGTTTTAAGCGTGTTCCACTGCATTTTCAGAATGTGCAGCGGGCCAATAAAAACTGGACCACGGGCCGCAGTTGGCCCGGGGGTCGTAGTTTAGACACTCCTGAATTAGATAGAAATGGCTATGAGACGTGTTGGCTACATTTTATGATTGACTCATAGAAGAGTAAGAAGTTTGTCATAGTAGAAATGAGGAAAATGCTGGTTGCTTTATGATGTGAAGCATGAGTATATTAACAAAGGTTGCAAGGACTTTTGAGGCAATACATGCAGTGTCAGTCAGGAGATGTAATGGATAGATGGTAAAGTTCGATGATGAGAAAAAGGAACGAAAAGTATGGCAAAACAAATCAACAAGGATAACAAGAACTGCAAAGAATTTCTTGGTTGGTTAATTGGTTAGGTGGTTGGCTGGCTGGTTAGTCGGTTGGTTGGTTAGTTGGTTGATTGTTTGGTTGGTTGGTGAGTGGGTTGTTTGATTGGTTGTTTGGTTGGTTGGTTGGTTGGTTGTTTGGTTGGTTGGTTGGTTGGTTGGTTGGTTGGTTGGTTGGTTGGT